>BPLR01020825.1:0-80376 GCA_021605095.1 Caerostris extrusa
CAAAAATGTATAATTACAATTTTTTTTATTAAAATGATTAAAAAAAAACAAAATTTTTCTTCTTAGTATACTGTTTTCAATGTTCTGAAAAATTAAATAATTAATTAATTTTCACATCTTTAGAAAATAGCAATGTAATTTAAGTCATAAAATATTTCAGTATTCAGTATTAATTAATAAATCTCCATAGTTGAACTCATTTGATTTATTGACACATTACTTTTTTTCACATGAAATATGAAACAATGAATCAATTATCTTTTCCATTCAATGATTATTTTCATTAATTACCGGAGTTTTCATAATTTACGATAAAATGCCAGATATTGTCTATAAATAAAATGAAATTTTGGCATTTTCTCAATAAAAAGTTTCAAGTTACCGGTACCCGACGAGTGAAAAACGTATCGTCTGCAAAAAAGGCAATTACGCAAACGATATTCTTAAACGTCAAACGATCGTGTTGATAAGTGGGGCCCCTAGAAATTTTCAAGTTTCGGTCATTCAGGCCCATGTACTGTGTTTCACAATAATGTTTCAAACAACATGCATTTATTTTTCTTTTTCTTGAGTTGCATTATGATTGTATACTTTTAGAAATTCCGTATAGAATTAAGTAAATAATATTTAGTACTATTTCTGATTACATGACCAATTTTTAAATTTTTAAAGGGCATTTTTATGTGCTAACGAACAAACAATATTTTACTTATTTCCTGCCATCTACAGATTGATCAAAATTAATTTTAAAAGAAATAGAAACTTTAAACTTTTTCTTACATTATTCAAGCCATGCTGAATAATCATTGGCAGCCACCATTTTCTAATTTTGAAAATATTTTTAATAAAATAAATCAAGATTTTAATCTTTTGATAAAGCAATCTGGCAAAAATGTATAATTATAATTTTTTTATTAAAATGATAAAAAATGAAATCTCTTCTTAAAATACTGTTTTCAGTGTTGGGAAAAATTGTATAATTAATTAGAATTAATTAATTTTTACAGCTTTAGAAAATATTGGGGAAAATTTAAATCATAAATTATCTCATTATTCAATTAATAAATCACCATAATTTAATTCATTTGATTTATTGACACATTACTTTTTTCACATGAAATATGAAACAATGAGCCAATTATCTTTTTCCTTTCAATGATTATTTTCATTAATTACCGGAATTTTTCATAATTTATAATATAATGTCAGATATTGTCTATAAATAAAACGAAATTTTGGCATTTTCTCAATAAAAAGGTTCAAGTTACCCGACGAGTGAAAAACGTATCGTCTGCAAAAAAGGCAATTACGCAAACGATATTCTTAAACGTCAAACGATCGTGTTGATAAGTGGGGGCCCCTAGAAATTTTCGAGTCTCGCGTCTGCGTGCCGAGAGATTTAACGCTTCAAGAGAATCGTTTGGTAAAGGGGATGGAAAGGGCATGACTAACGCAATTACTGCTGCCTATTTAGCCGCACGTTCGAAAATGTTTCACCTCTGAACTTTCGTTCGAAGTTTCCACCACCCCTGTGTTTCTTTTTGAAACGTACCAATGTTTCCAAGATTGAAGAAGGGGGAGAGGTCAAGATGTCAAAGTACCATCTTGTTAGGGAAGGAATGAATTATGCTTTCTATCTTGGTTTTCACCTACTTATGTGGTGAAAGTTACAGTTTTAAAACTAGAGAAATGATTGGAACATTGTTTTTTAATTGGTTTTCTTTAAAAAGAGAAAAAAAAGGAAAAAAAAAAGAAGTTTCTTTAATTTTAATTGATGGGATTATTTTAAATGTTTTTTTTTTTTTTTTTTCATTTTAAATTTTATTATATTTCTATTTCTTGAAAATAATGTAATATTTAAGCAATCCACACTGAATATGAATTAATCTAGACTTATCACTAATCTAGACTTATCACTATTACTGACCTAAGTTACTATCACTATTAGTAGCTGCTTATTCTATGCTAAATGATCGCATTTCAAGCTATTTTTAAAAATGCAATATGCATAAAAAATAGCTATAAAGTGCATGCCTAATTAAACTTGGAAATGTTACATTTTTAATAAAAATCAGAAATTAAATGATGAAGATTAATTAAATTTAGAAATGTTAAAATTTTCATAAAAATCAAAGATTAAAAACTATCACTAACCTAGACTTATCACTATCACTAATCTATCACTACCAGTAGCTATTAATCTGTGCTAAAATGGTCGTATTTCAAACTATTCTTAAATAATTTCAAAAAAATAATAACTATAAAGGGCATGCCTAATTAAAATTAGAAATGTTGAAATTTCATAATAATCAGAAATAATGATGAAAATTAAAAAACTTAGAAATGTTAAAATTTTCTCAAAAAACTGCATTTATAATAATGAAAATTAATTAAGCTTCTCAAATAATTTCTCATATATTGTATTCTAATGCATGTTTTATTGTTTAATACTCATTTCTAAGAAATAATAAATATTGTATAGTAAAATTAATTGATAATTCTTAGGAAAAGATTTCTTGCTTTCATTTTTTTTTTTTTCTAATGCAGCTGGCAAATACTTAGACCGTGATCTTTTATGCCATAAGGGCTGCACTGACGTTACTCACTTAGCATTACCTAGGGGACGCGTGTAACTTGAAGATAAGCTACGGACGCGGCTACCCCGCAACGCTCATATTAGATCGGGACCTACGGTTTAAATCGGAATCCGAACCACTACAAACAACAATGGTACCGCCGGGACTCGAACCCAAAACCTGTGGTACCGAGCGCCAGAGCGCTAGTCACTCGGCCTTCACAAATAAAATTAATTAATTATCAGTTTTATAGAAGATATTTATATCTTTTAAACCAATTTCTATTTTCATTTAAATATAATTATTATTTCTCGATATTATTCAATTCCTTCTATTAGCTCACACTCTCCCTATATATATCTTGTTCAAATTTCCAATCGTTCATAAAATACTTTTTATTCATTCACTCAAGTTCAAATACATTTTTTTGAACTTGTAGTGGAAGACACTTGATGTTAATACAGCTTTTTTCAAATATTAATTCAGTAATTAAATTTAATTAATTAATTTGAGTTTTTAAGTTGCACATATCTACCAATAGTTGGTAACAGATGAACTTAAAAAATGAATGAAAATTATTTATAAAGGTCTTTCTGCAATATAGTGAAAAAACTAGGAATTGACTTAAAAACTTTTTATATAACTTGCTTTTACTTAGTGTTAAAAGGTTTTTACTCATTCTCACACAGGAAGAAAAGGGAAAAAATTCCAGGAAAGGGAAAAAATTTCCATCATTTCAAACAAAGATCTTAATGAATTCTTGTGTTGCTAAAACATCACAGAAAATGTCACTTTAACAGCCTACATTAGAGTGGTCTGATTCATTAAGTGTGCTCAAAAGAAAAAAAAACCTCTCTCATTTAATAGAGAGCGAACAGGAAGGGTGACGGTGGGTGGTATTAATTAAAAAACGACTTTTGCTGTTTGAGGAGGATAACAAATCACCAGCGTGTTAGAAATAGAAGAGGGGGAAAAATCGTGCGGAAGTGCCAAAAGTTTTGTTTTACCTTCCTGTAGGGTCTTGTTTTCCCCTCTTTTTTTCTTTTCTGCTATTTCATGTTATATGTTATTATTTTATTATTATTTTTATTTTCCTTATAAAAAAATAAGTTTTTATTACATAAAAAGTAATATTACTTTGAGAAAAATATAAATAATTAACGCAGGGGTGGCCAACCCTAATCATCTTGCTGGCCACTTTGGAAATGTATCATACCTCCGCGGGTCGCATATAAAATTATATATCCCCCTACTAGATTTAGACCCACTATAGACATTTATTTGCGGTGTGAAAAATGGAAACCTAATGAGTTATTATTTTTGTGCTTATTATTATCTTTACATGTAAACTCAGAAAATATAATAATAACGATACTAAACGCACACTGTAATGAAATACATAGCACTAAAAATGAAATAAAGACATATGTAAATATAAATGAAATCATTAAAAAATATTTATTTTAGTATAATTTATTAAATATTTATTATGAGTTCGCAGAATAATTAAATTATATTCTAGTTATATAGAACTCATAACCGTAAACTCTAACCAGGCAATATCTGTCCTATATTCGCAAGAATGTCATTTTAAAACCAAAGTTAATTTTTTCTCATAATTTCGACAGTTAATTTTTTCAATATAGGGATGCACACATAATGTATTTTTTTAATACGTTGGTTTTCACTACTTTGGCTCCTATAAAATAATATATTTTGTAAAAGTGCCATAAATCTCACGGGCCGGAAAAATGTTCAAGGTGGGCGCCGGGTGGGCCACCCCTGAGTTAGCGTTTTAAATACGATTCCTTCGTTTATTACCTCTGCCACTTATTCACTTGTATTACATCAACTATAGTTCTTCATAGGAAGTTAAAGTTTATTTTAAAACATTTAAAGTTTGTAATCGTTAATTTGGTTTGTTTTGTCGTGCTACGGTCATTTTGTGCAGGATAATTAGACCGGTACCAACAGTTTAACGTGGAATCCGAACTAGTAACAAACGTCCATGCCACCGCCAGGATTCGAATCTGAAGCCTGTCAATTGGCCGTCAGGCCTAAGTTTCTACACGATTTCCATTGTTAAAAAATTTCCATTGCAGCCTCTGAAACTTCGCTGTCTGTTAATAGTAATTTGTGAAGCTGACCATCTGGATATAAAATTGCGAGTCGTTACGCTTATTTGTCAGAAATTAAACTTCGTAATTGAAAATATATTGTTGCAAAAAAATTTTTTTTAAATCTTTAATACCGCATTTTTTTAGTCATTTATTATGTTTTTAAATTAAGCATGTTCTAGTTTTGTTTTATAGTGAAAAAAAAATTCTGCTTTATTGCAAAACAAGTAATTAGCTTGATAAAAGTAACAATTTTTACATCGAATTTTACAAAATTTTACATAAAATGAGCTAACAAAAATAAATTGATAATTTAAAAGCTCTTTGAATCTTAGAACAAATAAGCTTTTCTTGTTAATGAATACCAACTAAACAGACAGATTATACAGCAAAGCAAGTGATTGTTGTTGTCATTTTATGTCAAATTACTTGTATCTTTTTGTAGATTATTTTCTATGCGTTTCATTAAATTATTAATTAAGCTCTGTTTTTTTTAATGTTTTTTTTAATTTCTGAAATCCACACGAAAAATAAATGAAGAAACCTATTCGAACAATAGTGTAACAATAAAAGAATATGGGTAAACTGGTATGGGTAACAAAATAAATTGATAATTTTGAAGCCCTTTGAATCTTAGAACATATAGGCTATTTTTGATAATAAATACCAATTCAACAGGCAGGTTATATAGCAACGCAAGTGATTCTTGCTGTCATTTTAGGCCATATTACTTTTTTTTGTTGAGTGTTTTCTATGTGTTTTTTAATTATTAATTAAATTATGTTTTTTAAATATTTTTAATGGATAAAATCTAAATTGAAAAAAAAAATGAAGAAACCTATTCGAACTATAGTGTAGTAATAAGGGAATATGGGTAACAATATAAATTGATCATTTTAAAGATCTTTGAATCTTGAATAGATAAACTATTTTTGTTAATAAATACCAATTCAACAGGCAGATTACACAGCATAGCAGGTGATTGTTGCTGTCATTTGTCATATTACTCGTATCTTTTTTTTTTTTTTCTTTTTCTTTTGTAGAGTGATGATTTTCTATGCTTTTTTTAAAATTATTAATTAAAATTATTATTATTTTTAATGGCTAAAATCTATACGAAAAAAATGAGGATGAAACCTATTCGAACAATAGTGCAATAAGCTACTAAGAGAATATGGGTAATGGATAGCGGTAAGGGTACGGATAAATGCTACTAAGAGAATATGAGTAATAGGTAGGGATAAGGGTATGAGTAAAAGCTACTAAGAGAAATGGTAGTACTACTAAGAGAATATGGGTAAATGCTACTAAGAGAAATGGCAGTACTACTAAGAGAATATGGATAAATGCTACTAAGAGAATATGAGTAATGGGTAGGAGTAATTGTATGGGTAAAAGCTACTAAGAGAAATGGTAGTACTACTAAGAGAATATGGGTAAATGCTATAAGGAATAAGTTTTGCAATTATATTGAATTCTATTTCGTCTATAAAACTAGCAACTGAATATTTTTGTTCTCTCTTATCTTTATTAAATGTTCCGTTCGCCGCAGAATAAACAATCTTCCATTTATCGAAGATAGAATAAAGCCAATAACAGAAAATCAATAAAATTTCTGATTATACTGTATTTCATTTTCAAATTTCTGTGTTATCTTCTTAACATTGAAAAACAGTATTTTGCACATCGCATTTTTGTAGATTGTTTACAAGACTAAACATGAAACGTTCCGTGTCATCAAAAATACATTATAGATGTATTCTTGGCGAATCGAGTCTTGAATGAACCTTATTGAATTTTTCATCAAAGGAAATTTCGTCCGACAGATTTCTGAAGGATATCAGTGTAGCGAATGTCGAAATTGACATTTCGTGTTATCGAACAGTTAGTTATATTGCATCAGACACTAAAACTGATTTATGTTATTTCTTTTCAATAGACTGCATTCTGCGAAATATCTAACGTTGAATTCTCTGAGCTTTATACTCACATAAAAGTCTCGTTTTGTTAGTAGATAATTTAATTAATAATCAACCGATTAATTGCTTAGCTGTACAGTAGTTATTTCAAATATTTGCAACAAATTGTGTATTTTTTTAGGAACGTTAATTATTAATTTGTAATTAATAATTAATAATATTTATAATAATATTAATTGTGCGTTAATTATTAATTTCGTGTATTAATTCTGCTTCTATTTAAATTTATCTACATTAAATTTCTGAAGTGTATCAGTGTAGCGAATGTCGAAATTGCCATCCAGTAGTAGCAGTAGAAACAGTAGTTGTTTCAAATATTTGTAACAAATTGTGTATTTTTCAGCAAGAATTCTTTCTGGAACCCATGTTTTTGTGCTTTGATTATTAATTTCATGCATAAAAACAATTTATATTTAAACAAGCAGCCTGATGGCCAATTGGCTAGCGTTCCTACCTTTGGCACTACAATCTTCAGATTCGAATCCTGGGAGTGGTATGGATGTTTGTTTGTGGTTCTGATTCCACGTTAAACTGTAGGTCCCGGTCTAATTAGCTTAAAATGTGCACAAAATGACTACTACCAGTACTACCAGTATTCTCTACACCCAAACAGTATAACACAGTATCTATATATGATATATATTGGCTTTGATGTGCAAAATGGTCATTTTCTAGTTTTAGTCAGTTCTCGGATATCTTTTGGTGGCTCGATGGCCAATTAGCTAACGCTCTGGCCTTTCGTACCACAGGATTCAAGTTCAAATACTAACAGTGTCATGGACGCTTGTGAGTGGTTCGGAATCCGCGTTAAACTGTAGGTCCTGGTCTAATTAGCTTGAAGTGTGTACAAAAAAAAAAAAACGTAGAACGACAAACCAAACCAAACCTTTTGATTATATAGAAGTACGAAGAAAAGGAATTTACATAAGCTATTATTCTTGCATGTCAATGAAAACGTCTTCAATCTTTATTTTAGATCTGATAGTTGAGAAGTGAGAGCACATTTTAATTACATTTTCCATTTAAAATGTGATAACTCCCTGTTTTGAAGGGCTGATCACAGTCTAAAAGTTCCTTTTAGTTCTGCATATCATTAAAAGTGCTTTTAAGCCTTTTCAATTGGGCCTAACGCTTGTGAAACGCGCAATGAACCAGCCTGTTGGAACAAAGAGAACAATTCGAGCCAATGTCATTGGCTCTGGTCTTATCAACAGCTCATCCCAACCCCCTTGTCAACACGGACCATTTCCCCTAAAAGACTTACTTCATGTGGTACATCAACTAGAAATTATTATAATGCAAAGTTAAGCGGACCGATTCACAAAAATTAATTAGAAATTGGTGCTATTTATAACATTCGCTTAGTGTCCGCCATTAGGGTTAAAAAAGCAGAACGCCATTTTTATTTTCAGAACATTCTTTTGTTCTTTTCCTGCTGTTACGCATGCGCATCGTGGTGGCGCTCGCTAATTGGGTCTTCCTTTATTCCGCTGCAGATGAATAGAATCCCAGCAATTATTAGGCTTCATCATTCCACGTTAATGGTGGGCGAACTCTTCTAAATCGGCGCCAATTAGAAAATTTTTTTGTTCTGGGATTCGAACAATGCAATGGCGGATGACGCCGAGTGGTTTCCTTTGCAACGGATACCGATCAAAAATAACGGCTTGCAATCTAACGACGCAATTGGTGAAGAGGACGAAATGCGACAATAAAAATAATTATATGGTTTCATGTGCGATGCTTTTCTTTTTAAGCGTATGTAGTTTTTATTTAGTATGGGGAGCGGATTGGATTTTCAAAATAGATGTTTTCCGGTTTACATTTTATAGCAGTTATACTTAACTTAAAGCTGAATCTTTCATAATCTTTTTATTTCACATTTCTAGGTTTTTTTCCATGTTTTTCTTTTTTTCATGTTTTTTTTTTTTTTTTTTTTTTTTTCATTTGAAATTATTAAGAAATGCTGTAAATACATTAAAAAATAAAATAATTTTAATTATCAGTGTCCATTTGTATACAATATCTAAATAATTAAACGTTAGCTAAAAGTTAGGAAATTTTGTTTAGGAATGGAATGCAGCTATGTCACTAGATATGCAGCAGATTTAACGTTACTTAGAATGCACTACATTTAAGAACTTAGTATTCTTTTCACCTTCTTCCATGAGGCAAATAGAAGAATTTTCTAACCTATAGATTTATCGTGCCTATCACCAATACAGGGAGATTTTCAGTTCAGTAACTATTCACAAATTTCGCACCAATCTTGCTTCCTTGATATTTATTCAACAGGTACCTCGGTTACGTGCTGTTGTTGTTGTTCCATATCCCACTTACCAATCCGAGAACAGCAACATCAAGACCAAGTCCGAGAACCCATGTGGTCTCATGGAAAAAGAGGTAAAGGTAAACAGGTAGTTTCTGCTGTGAGGGAGCGCCCGTCGGTAGAAGTCTGACTTTGGCTCCGGATCGCTAATTTTTTAAAGTAAGGTTGTCAGCGCTACTCTCAATAGTCTTATTAAACCGGGACCTACGGCTTAAAGTGGATTCCGAACCACTACAACACCCATGGGCAAAGCCGGGATTTGAACCCGATACCTGTGGTACCGAACGCCAGAGCGCTAGCCATTCGGCCATCAGGCCCCTTTAATAAGCATTAAATCATATGTTTTTGAAGAAATCGAATTTGTTATTTACCGATAATTTTTTGCGTTTAAGTTCGTTCAGTTTTTATACAATAACTAATTATCCCACCATTTTAATGCAAATTTCTTTACACAAATTGAATTGTGGTCATTATATTAATTTTTATGAACATTATTAAATAATGATAGATCAATTTAAATATGCTTTAGCTATGCGGTACTAATGAAACAATATATTTAAGTCTGAAAATGTATAACAATGGTAGTATTTAAGTTATGATTCCTTTTATCAAATTGCCAATTATTTTAACATGTTGATTTATAAAGATACCCATATTTATCCTACACGAAAAAAAATAGACATATTGGCAAACTTTTTTTCAAATAATTCCAGATCATAAACTTTGGTCTATTCTATCCTTTTCTATTTCATTGAAACTAATAAATGAATTAATGAATCGCATTTTCTTAATTTGTATAATATCCCTTACAACAACAATAACATCTAATATTCCGACATTGCGCAAGTTTTCAGTCATTTTTTTTTTTTTAAATGAGCAAGCACTATGGCATTCTTTTCAAACAAAAAGGAAGTTCTATTCACTATTCTGGATTTTTTTATTTCTCCCTTCCTTTCAATAGAACTTCTCTTTGAAAAGATACTTCTCCAAAGAAAGCTACATACTTCTAATGATTCTTCTAAAGGCTCCTAACCGAAAATAATTAGTGATCATTTGCTCTAAGACTTTCATAGAAAATGGTACCAATGCAAAATATGGGCATTTATTTGCCCATACAAATTGGCATAGCATTGATTTCTTAAAAGTGATTTTTATTTTTATTTATTTTTGCATCAGTTGGCTCAGCCTGATTGAGAAAGAATGATGAAAGACGTTTTCCTAATGAGAAAGCATTATACGTTGTGAAATATTGCAAGGAAGAACCGACCACTTGCTTAATTGATGGTTTGAATGAGAGGAAATGCATTTTTTTTTTTTTTAATATTTTTCAAAAAATGAGAGATGTAAAAGATTATCAGAAAAAATGACCGCCAAATCGTAAGAAGTGGTAATTCTTTTTGTGTTAAGGTTTTACAATATTAAATGGAAGGCTTTTCAAAATAATATTGAGCATGTTTCATTACTATACAGAGACAAAAAGATTAGGAAATTTGTTAAATGCCTTCTTCCTTTTTTTTTTTTTTTTTTTTTTTTACCACAGGTTTTAGGTTCGAATCCTGGTGGTGGCATGAATGTTTGTGAGTAGTTTGGAATGTTTGTGAGTAGTTAAATAGTAAGTCCCTGTTTAATTAACCTAAAGTGCGACAAACCAAACAAATCTTGTTTTTTGTTTAATAGTGCAAATTCAATTTCGTGACAGCAAATTGTAGCTTATTTATTTTGCTTTCAAAGTTTTTGAAATTTTAAAAGCAGAAAGTTACAGTTAATCCCTTTTTGAAAACATTGGAACCTCTTTATATGCCATTATTTTTTCGCAAATATATATATTAAAAATAATAATTTGTTTTATGCGATTTTTATTCACTGTTATGCGACTTATCAGTATCAGTTAGGTAAATATTCATCTTTTCTTCTTCATTGGTGAAAAATTGTGGGCTAAGGAAGACTGTCTACTGGCAGATTTCGAGACAGGAAAAGTTTTCTTTTTACCGGGTAGGGTTGTAGAATAGTATTACTCTTTGAAAAGATACTTCTCAAGGAAAGCTACATACTTCTAATGATTCTTCTAAAGGCTCCTAACCGAAAATAATTAGTGATCATTTGCTTTAAGGCTTTCATAGATAATGGTACCAATGCAAAATATGAGCATTTATTTTGGTTATACAAATTGGCATAGCATTGATTTCTTAAAAGTAGTTTTATTTTTATTTATTTTTGCATCAGTTGGCTCAGCCTGATTGAAAAAGAAAGATGAAAGACGTTTTCCTAATGAGAAAGCATTATGCGTTGTGAAATATCGCAAGGAAGAACCGACCACTTGCTTAATTGATGGTTTGAATGAGAGGAAATACATTTTTTTTTAAAAATATTTTTCAAAAAATGAGAGATGTAAAAGATTATCAGAAAAAAAATGACCGCCAAATCGTAAGAAGTGGTAATTCTTTTGTGTTAAGGTTTTACAATATTAAATGGAAGGCTTTTTGAAAATAACATTGAGCATGTTTCATTACTATACAGAGACAAAAAGATCGTGGAAATTTGTTAAATGCCTCTTTCCTTTTGTTTAACCGTGCAAGTTCAATTTCGTGACGGCAAAATGAAGTTCTTTTATTTTTTTTTTCAAAGTATATTCAAATTTTAAAAGCAGAAAATTACAGTTAATCCCTTTTTGAAAACACCCAAACTATTTATATGCGATTATTTTTTTTTCACGAAATGGGATATCAAAAATAATTTGTTTTACGCAATTTTTATTCACTGTTATGCGACTAATCAGTATTAGTTAAAATTAATCGGTCTATAATTAAAAAAAGTCGATAATATTGTTGAACTGCATTCTTGTTTCAATAAATCAATGAATATTGAATGGGCTTATTGAAAAGATTAATTAATGAACAGATTAAATAAGCTCGAATGTAGTTTAACTGAAAGAACTGATAGCGAAGTCAGCATTTTTTTTTTTTTTTTTTTAAGCGTAAGTATATTCAATCTTGGCCTTTTGAAATACATATAATTTTTTTTCTTATTTCATTTTCTGGGACTTTTCAATTTGTTAATTATCAATATATCTTCTGAATTGAATTTTGAAAAAAATTATTTTTCGTTAAGATAACATTACAATTACTAATATTTTGTATTACTTCTGAAAATTTTTCTCATGCAACTAATTTTTCTCCTTCATTAGCGCAACAGCCCCATGGTGGGCCAAGGCCGTCTATCTACTGGCAAATTTTGAGACAATAGATGCTTTCTTTTTCTGGGGTAGGGTTGTCAGCCCTACGCCCAATGCTCTACAGTAACATTAGAACAGGATCTACGGCTTAAAGTGTATTCCGAGCCACTACAACCATCCATAGCACCGCTGGTATTCGCACCCGAAGCCTGTGACACCGAATTCCACAGCTTTAGTCACTCGGCCATTAGGTCCAATGCTAAAAAAACTTGATAAAAATATTCAGTTTAACATTAAATTTAGGGGCCTGAATGGCCGAGTGGCTAGCGCTCTATCGCTCGGTACCACAGGTTTCGGGTTCGAAGCCCGGCTGTGCCATGGTTGTTTGTAGTGGTTCGGAATCCACCTTAAAAAGCAGGTCACAGGATCGTAGAGCGTTGCGGGGGCATTGTTACTCCGCGTCCGTGGCTTATCTTCAAGTTACACTCGCCCCCGGGTAATGCAAAGTGAGTACGTCTGTGCAGCACTTGCCTTAAGGCATCCAAAGACCAAGCTGTCTGTGTTTGCCAGCTACAATAAAAGAAAAAAAAAACATTAAATTTAGACATATTTTGAAATTAATAATAACAGAAAAAGAACTGACAAAAAAAAGATATCAATGTATACTAAAAAAATTTTAATGGAATTATATAATTTAGTTAGTTAATTCAATTATAATTTAAATACCGACATAAAAACTTATTCATTTTTAATCATTTTTTTTAAGACCAACTGAACTTGTGAACGAAAAAGATTTATGACTAACAAACAAATTAGTTTAAGATACATCATTTTTTTTCTTTAATAAAAATTACTTAATTCTGCATACTCATTAAAAAAAAAAAACACACACCCGTATTACTGGAACTTTACAGATTGTTTATGCCACAAAATCTAGCCCACTCTAAATTGCGCCCTCATATTACATCAGTCTGAATATCAATTTCAGCTTGGATTAAAATCTACCAATAATAACTCTATTCGCCATTCTAAAATAATAGCCCATAATCATCGAGAAAATCCGACAACAATATTCTTATAAGATATCCCTAATGATGATGGAAATTAAATTAATATTCCCATCCCCCATTATTACTTTTTACCTGGAACCGTAACTGTTAAAGCTGGTTTACGCGCCAGAAGTCGAAAGCTGTACTTAACCTCTGAACTTTCTTCATTGCTTCCTCATTGCCTGAACCCCTGTATACCATAATTAAATTAGCCCCCCCCTCCCATTCTATGAATATTAAGAAGTTCAGGATGGTAAACAAGCCTTCGGTCAGTCTTATTATGGCTTATGGGTGGAGTAACAAATTAAGGATGTAGTTTACTGGTCTTGCTTAGTGTGGTGGGATGATTAAAGGATGTTGTAGAATTGTTGTCGTTGGATTGACGGCTTGTACTTTGAAATTTGAATGCATTTCAAAAAAGTAAGTTGTAAATGTGATGAGGATTTCGATTAAATTTAGAATTTTTCTTTGTGTGTAGATACAGTGGATGTATTTCATTAGTTGGTTTTCTTTAATTATAATATTTTTTACTCACACCTGATTTGGTTAAAGCTCATGTTTTTTGTGATTGTTTAATAACGGAATTTATTGTTTTCAATGTAGTCTCATACATTAGCGATTATTTAGTTGAGGCAATTAAATAGATGCAACTAAGTGGTTTTATTTGGTGAGTGGCGAATTTGTTTAAAATCACATAAATAATGTATAATGTATTTGTTCTTGCCATTGGTGATTATTTAATAAACAACTTACCTTCAACGAATAAATTTTGTACCAATTTTTTTCCCCATCCTTTTTCTTGTTGTAGGCTTAATATTATGCGGATGTGCATAGAATTCTTTATTAATGAAATTGAAAAAAACACCTTATCTTATAAGGAATGCACAAACGCATGCATGTTCTTTAAAATCATTGTAAGACTAACCGATCTAAGTAGAAACTATCAAGTCATCTAATTCCTAGTGATCCTCTAATGCTAATGCCTCATCACATCATAGTGATCACCTAATGCCTCACCTATCACCCAGGGCTCTTCTTCAACATGTCTACAACCCTTTTTGTGGTTACTTCCCACAATTTGAGAACCTTTTTGTTTTTAATGTAGTCTCCCACATTGATGATTATTTAATTGAGGCAACTAGATGCAACTAAGTGGTTTATTTTGAGAGTGGCGAATTTGCTTTACGAATTCGTAATGTAAGTGTAGAGTATTAATGTATATGTTAGGGTATGTTCTCACCACTGGTGATTATTTAATAGACTACTTGCCTGCAACGGATCAATTTCGTACCAGTTTTTTTCGTTCTTTTCTTATTTTAGGCTTAATATCATGTGGATGGGTATAGAATTAGTTATTAGTGAAACTGAAAAACCCCTTATCTTAGAAAGAACAAAGGGCACAAACGTATGCAGGTTGGTATGCCTGCATACATTTAATAACATTGCTTTTAACATTGCGCAAGTATATAGCAAGTGATATAAAATCCATTGTAAGACTGATTAATGTAATTGGAAATTATCAGGTCACCTAATGTCTAGCGATCACCTAATGATAATACCTCATCACATCATAGTGATCACCTAATGCATCAGCTATCACCCAGGGCTCTTCTTCAACATATCTACACCCCTTTTTGTGGTCACTTCTCCCAATTTGTGAACCACTGCCATAGACTAGAGATCATACATAAATTAACGTAATCATTTTTTAATTTTAATTTTTCTACTAAAAAAGTAGAATATATTTAACTACTAGAAAAATTGTGCTACTGTTTTTGGAAACATCCATACCTATCAAATCCCCTACATACGCATGCTAACTAATATCGGAACAATATAATCACTTAACAAAAATTTATCAGGTCTAAAACAATTACCATGTGATTGCCTTTTTTTTTTTTTTTTTTAATCTACCACAGACCAATGACACTCATATTTTTATCTTAGCTTTTGTTTCGTTAAATGCTAGAGGAGCACTGGTGGTTAAAGGTTTCTTTTTCTATTGATTCGACAGCTCATGGTGAGCCAAGGCCTTCCAGAGAAGCTTCTTCCCTCCCAATTTCTGCTTTGCGATAGTTTTCCAGTTAGTAACTCTTAAAACTTTAAAATCTACCTCCACACAATCGATCCATCTCAACTTGGGCCTACTCCTAAAGATATATAGCTGAATATCCTAAATGTCAAGGAATTACTGAAATTAATAAATTTCGATGCGAGATTTGTTGACTGCTGTGGAAGAAATGCTCAACTGCTGTACAAGAAATACTCAATACTCAATCTAATACTCAATACACAATCCAATACTCAATACACAATCTAATAATCGTTACACGAGAAATACTCAATACTCAATGCACCAGAAATATTCAATCCAATAGTCAATACACAAGAAATACTCAATCCAATAGTCAATACACAAGAAATACTCAATCAAAAGTCAATACACAAGAAATACTCAATCCAATAGTCAATACACAAGAAATACTCAATACTCAATCGAATACTTAATATCCAATTCAATACTCAATCGAATACTTAATATTCCATTCAATAATCAATTCTCAAGTCAATACTGAATACTCAATCCAGTACTGAATATTCAATCCAATACTCATTACTCAATCCAATACTCATTACTCAATCCAATATTCATTACACAAGAAATACTCAATCAACGCCGTCTATTAGTTAATATCTCAAAAGTTATAAAAATTTTAAATAAATATTCGCCATATTTAGATATAATAGATTTTTTTATGTGAGTTATTTGAAACATTGCGTCTATGAGATGTCTTGTACTCAAGAATTAAAGTAGCGTATCACGGCTATTAACTGTGTTCAAATTGCTGGCTACTGGTATGA
This sequence comes from Caerostris extrusa, assembly GCA_021605095.1. Taxonomy (NCBI): domain Eukaryota; kingdom Metazoa; phylum Arthropoda; class Arachnida; order Araneae; family Araneidae; genus Caerostris; species Caerostris extrusa. The sequence continues at coordinate 16,085 of BPLR01020825.1, forward strand.
AATCTAGTATTACTTGAATGTGGAATGAACAACCAGGAATAACATATGGAAATTCATTACATTTTTTTCAACTAGCAGCATTTTGTAATGCGTCCAAAATTCTCGAATTCCCTGTGTAATGATAACTACTGCAATACAATAATGTTGTGTCATATACTACTGTGTCCAAAAATAAGACCAATTTTCAATTTAAATTTCCCGGCCATATGGTATTTCAATTTTTTCCCTTCCTATTTTAGGATGCTGGCACTGTCCTTGACATCTGTGTGAAGTCTTACTTCAAAATATTCATTAATGCTTGAGTTAAGCTTGGTTTTGTGAGATGCTAAAACTGATTCCGGCGATTTTTGAAATGTCTGAATTAATTGAGCAAGAACTTGAGTTAAATTTTGATTGCAGAAACGTATAGAATGTTGCAGAAGGCATTTGGTGAGCATTCCTATATCAGAAAGAAATGTTTAGAAGTGGTAAAAACAGTTCAAAGAAGGCAGATAACGCGTTGAAGACGAAGAGCCCTCTCGTCGAACATCAACCTCAACCGTTGGAAGCTCACGCCCAAAGAATTAAAGATTTGGTGCTTACAAACCGTCGATTTACAATTAGCGACCTTGCTGAGGATGTTAGAATTTCAAAATTCCAGTTTGCGCCAAAAAAAGATGTTTTGGGCCTCAAACGCGCCAAATCTTGATTGGTATAGAAAACACTGAATGTGCCAGCTCACACTGCATTGATTCTTCATGATTTTTTCGCCCAAAATGAAACCCATACTCCGGGGACACCGTTTTGAGTCGATTGAGTTGATTCTGAGATATTTCAAAAATGACCGGAATCAGTCTTTGCATCTCACATAACCAAGCGTTACTCGAGCACTAATGAATACTTTAATATAAAATTTCACACAGATGTCAAGGACAGTGCCAACAACCTAAAAAGAAAATAAGAATTGAAATACCATATGCTGGGGAAATTTAGATTGAAAACTGGTCTTTCATTTTGGACACAGTAGTATATACTAGCTTAATACAAAATGCCTCACGTTTTCCATATAAATCATCGATTAATATTATTTATCTTCGGTATAACTTGTGATTACGCCGTCTGTATTTATCTACACAGAAGCGTTTTCTATCATAGGGTGTGGGAGCTTAATGGACGGCCTTTATTGAATTTTAAGCCACCTATACAAAAACAGATTTCCTATAAAAAGAACAATAAGTAAATTTAAGGGAGATGGGCGAGCCTGATTTACCACAACTTCTTTGGTAAATGAACTTAATAACAGGGATTTTAGGATGTCCAATCTTCTCGTAATCGTCGTCTATTCGTCCAACGTGGGCTACTGGAGTGTTTGGGTTGGACTGCCTTATTGTGTTTTTGTATTCGTCGCCAACCATGCCCAAGACAGCACCAGAGGTTTCCCGTCGTAAGTGGAATTAATTTGATGGATATTTTCAGATTACGCCTCGTGCTCTATTAAGTTGGGCTTGGTGAGCAACTATCCCCAAAAGAATGTTGGCTTCAGAATCGGCAATTACATCATCTTTAATTTCCGTTTTCATGTGGGACATTGAAAATTACTTTCAGATTTTCATATTAAGATAAGATTTTTTCTTCTTCTTTATGTTGCACAAATTAATTTAGTTTGTGCTAGGAAATACCTTCCAGGCGTTTTGGTTAGGCAACTTCTGGATTTCTGAAAAAAAAAAAAAAAGTCTAATTTTTATTTTTTGGTATCATTCATATGTTACTTTCTGTTTTGGATCATGCATGTCTTAAAGATTTGAGTTAAAGGAGACATTATTTTTAAAGAGTTTAAGTTAGTTCAGTCACTATTGGTATATTGAGATAGTTTAATCAAGTTCGGTATATTGAGATAGTTTAATTATGTTTGGTATGATAGTTTAATTATGTTTGGTATGATAGTTTAATTATGTTTGGTATAGGGAGATAGTTTAATTAGGTTTGGTATATTATGGTAGTTTAATTAGGTTTTCAGATTACGCCTCGTGCTGTATTAAATTGGGCTTGGTGAGCAACTATCCCCAAAAGAATATTGGCTTCAGAATCGGCAATTACATCATCTTTAATTTCCGTTTTCATGTGGGGCATTGAAAATTACTTTCAGATTTTCATATTAAGATAAGATTTTTTTCTTCTTCTTCTTATGTTGCACACAAATTAATTTAGTTGGGTCTATGAAATCCCTTAGAGGCGTTCGGCTAAGTTTTGGTTAGGCAATTTCTGGATTTCTTTGAAAAAAAAAAAAAGTCTAATTTTTATTTGTGGTATCATCCATATATTCCGTTCGTTTTTAGATCATTGAAAAAGTCTATAATAAAGATGGAAAGATTTAATTCTTTTTATTATATAGTTTAGAGCCAATTTGTAAAACTTTCGAAACTGTAATGGGTGTTTCATCTAGTACAGTTTCGAACTTTTGATATAATGGATCAAAAATGAAATTGGCCCATTACAAGTTGTTGTTTTTTTTCGATTTATAAATTTAGCTTTAGTTGTAATAGTTTTTAAGGAAGTCTAAATTATAAATTTTACTAATGTAAATAAAAACTAATTGATAAGTTTGAAAGCATACATATCTGATTAAAATTTTTCAGAAATGTCGGAATAAAAAAATAAACATGTTTTAATTATCTAGTAAAATTATGAATATGGTTATTTATGTTTTCAATATGTATGCAACTTTCCTTTGTATTTCTTAGGATATATTAAAAATAAAAGGTTGAATTTTTATTTGTGTTCCATTCTGTTTTGGATCATTGAAAAATTCTATAACAAAGACGGTAAAATTTAATTTTTTTTATATAATTTACAGACAATTTGTAAAACTTTCGGAAACTGCAATGGGTGTTTTATCCAGTACATTTTTGAACTTTTGATATAATGGATAAAAAAAAAAATTGATCCATTACAGTTTTTTCGATTCAATAGTTATAATAGTAGTTTTTAAGGAGATCTAAATGATACATATTAATAATGTAAATTCAACGTCGCTTGCAAAAATGATCGTAGAGCGATAAACCAAACTAAACCTCAAAGTCATGAGATTCCTACATAAAGACTTAATATGGTCATACCTGGCACAAAGAGTGAAGCTTCCGTTTTGGCATTATATGTCGAAATTCGAACCAAACGCTCTTAATTTTAAAATCCAACGATCTATCAGCCCAATCCTCTACAGACATCTTAATTTAACATTAGCATTGCTAAGGCTAGAAATGAAATTATGCCCATACATTTTTTTGTTTGCTTGAAATTTAAACTTAAAAAAAAAAAAAAGTTGAAAATTTTTGTAATATATTTCATTTATTGATAAATCTTATCTCTAATATATTTCATTTATTGATAAATCTTAGCTCTAATATATTTCATTTATTGATACATTTTAACGCTAATATATTTCATTTATTGATAAATCTTAGCGCTAATATATTTCATTTATTGATAAATCTTAGCGCTAATATATTTTATTTATTGATATATCTTAGTTCTTTAAAAAATGTAAATAGTTAATAAACAAATACAAGTAATTTGAAAAGTAATGAAATAAAATCAAGACCAAAAAAAACATTCAAAACCGCCTTTAGGACACCTTTTTAAAACTCCATTTAAAATAAATTGAAGTTTAATTATTTATATATGATGATTTATTGATATATTACGCATGCTTATGCATCTCATCATCTCTAAGCCTTCATCTCCAGTAAACCAAAACCCTATCATAATAAATGCAACAATTCATTACAACCCGCAATGAATCTTTGGTGGGATTAAACTGACAGGTGTCAAAATCACCCTGGTACCCAAAACCAAAGTTTAATACCCCTCCAAAATAGACAGGAATAATCTCGCATTTCCAAATTAATCGGAGGGAGATTTCAAGCAGACGATGCGATCACAAGCAAACGATTCTGAACGCAAATCCACCCTTGCCATCCCTCTTCCAGTCAAATCAAACAGAAATCTCACACCAAATTATTACTCGCATTTCCAAACGCCCATGTTAAATACCCCGGATCACTGCTGCAAGACAAACAGCAGTCACGGACGGAGATCAGATCTCCAATAAAATCGGTTTTGCGTTCGGTTCCAATGCTTAAAATCGGTGATTCTGAGAGTAGATAAACAATTGTGGTTCTGAACCGAGCGGAGCAAAATACTTCCTCGTGTTTGTCGGGGTGTTGATTAGGGATAATATCAGCGGCTACTTTCGGCGATTGATTCTCTCGAGTTTGCCACGCATAATCACGATGGCTCAGGTTTTCTGATGATGTTATCAGAATAATTGGTTTGTAGGATTTGCTCGCAGTCCGAAGGATTGTTCCGATAAATTTTAAAAACAGTTGTCTTTTCTTTCGTGATGGTAATATGATGTCCCGCTTTAAAAGACTTATCAAATAGTATCATTGTTTAAAGAAAAAAAGTAGTCTTTAGGGACATTAACGTTATTTTATGATAAAGGAATTAATCTTTAACTGGATAGAAATTATTTTTATATAATGATAAAGACGAAAAACAAATACATATTTTTTAGAGAATTGGCGAGTACTTGGTGATAGTTATAGACCTTTTGCTGGTATTATTATTATGCATCAATTGGATTCATGTTTCACTTATGTATGCTCCGAACAGCTCTCTGAAGGATGATGAAAGAAGGACATAACCTTTCCGGAGAATGGCTTGTGGGTCCCGGCTTGTGGTCAATTGGCCATTTGTGTGTGACTTGCTAGCCAATTGGCTAGCGCTCTGGCCTTTGGTACCACAGGCTTCAGATTCGAATCCTGGCGGTGGCATGAAAGTTTGTTAGTGGTTCGGAATCCACGTTAAACTTTAAATTTCTGCATAATTAGCACAAAGTATGCACAAAATGACCGTAGAGAGACAAACCAAACCTCATTTGTGTATGATATGGTTAAAAACCTGGAAAATTCCCACCAGACTTTTTCAGAATTGCTATTCAATATCTTCGCTTATAAAAGAAATTATAATACATTATTAAAAAGAATTTGTTTCCAAAAATATGATAAGTATTATAGTCGAGGTTTCCTGTATCAGAAAAGAGAAGGGGGAAAAAAATCTTGAAAAATTTTTTTAAAATAAAAAAATAAATGACTTTTAAAACTAAACTTTGAAAAGTATTTCATAATTTTAAGCTTTTGTATAATAAGTATTATTATACATCAATTGGATTCATAGCAAAAATATAATTCTATTATATTTTTGTTACATGAATTATATTTTTGCTTTAAAATATAATTCATATAGCAAAAATAGAATAAGTATTATAGTCGATGTTTCCTGTAGCGAAAAAAAAAAAAAAAAAAAATCCAGACAATTTTTTTAAAAAAGAAAATAATAAATGATCTTATAAACTAAACTTTCAAAATTTACTTCATTATTTTAAGCTTCTACTCTGGATTTTTAAATTTAATCATAAGCATAAAATAAGTTAAGTAAATCACAAGAAAAAAGGTTTTTAGAGCAATTATTAATGGTATTTAATTAAAAATATATACATATATAAGGAGATGAATCTAAATCATTGCCATGTTCTTTATTTATAACTTTTTAATAAATCGCTATAAAAATATGCTGTAATTTAAAAGGTACGAAGCTAACTTGCAGAATCCTTTTTTCCTTTTCTTGTAAAAATTTGAACACAAAAACATTTGTGCCATATATTATGATGTTTTCTGTAGAATATGGGCAATAAGACTATCGAATCAATTTCTAAGTTTATTAAATCAGTTTTTCTTGTTAACAAAATTCTTAAAATAATGTCTTTGTTACATATTAATTCTTAAGGTTACAAAAAAAATGAAAATGAAAATTTGTGAGTTTAACTATTAACCAATAGTTAAACCCAAAAATTGCTTATGTAGGATGCAAACGAATTACGAATACAAAAACTTTACATTTAATTTGCAATAACTTATTAACTTAGGTCATTCGATGGGCTTTATTAATGAGTTTAGATTAGTTGACATTAAATAGTTAATGAGATAAAAGATTTGAATTAAATGAGACATTATTTTTAAAGAGTAAGTTGGTTTAGTCACTATCGGTATATAGAAATAATTTAATTACGTTTGGTCTATTGAAATAGTTTAATTACGTTTGGTCTATTGAAATAGTTTAATTACGTTTGATATATTGATAGTTTAATAGTTTATATTAGGTTTGGAATTATATTGAGGAATTAGGTTTGGTATATTGTATTGAGATAGTTTAATTAGGTTTGCTATATTGATAGTTTAATTAAATTTGGTATATTGAGATAGTTTAATTAAATTTGGTATATTGAGATAGTTTAATTAAGTTTGGTATATTGAGATAGTTTAATTATGTTTGGTATATTGAAATAATTTAATTAAGTTTGGTATATGAGCTATCGTTCAATAACAAAATTTTCCGTAATGCTCTCCTAGTAATTTGATATTAATAGTGTTTCCTGGGTTGCTTGTAATATTAATATAAAACAAATGTAACAGAACCACATATTTTACAAGTTAACTGAACAATTACACTTAGATATAAAGTAAAAAACTTTGATACAAATATTAACATCGAGAACTCTATCACTGGGTGCAATCAAATCACCCCATCAAGATTTATGCACCGTCCCCAAATGCAAATCTTTGACACCTGTTAGCAAACATATCCGTCCCTTCACGTTACCAGCGATATAAATCTTCAGACCATGGAAGTGTAAAAGGCAATGAAAAGAAGAGCGCCATTTGCAGACGTAGGTGGTGATTTGCGCGCTCTAATTCCTGTAGAGCGGGCTGCTAATTTGTATGCGGGCAGGTCCCTATCTGAGCCCTGCATCTGCAGCGACGCCTTTTCGTTGCCGGAGCTCTGCAACAAGAGATACTGAACGGAGTAGATGGAGCAGACAAAATGTGCGTGTTTTGTGGCCATTACAAGCGCCAAGAGTTGTATCTAAACGCTACCAATTATAGGGTTGCCCAACGCCATGGTGGGTGGTGAAACGAGAGCCAACATGCTATTGGGTTGAGTATCACAATCGTATTTCTATTTCAACATGGTGTTTGCATACCAATTTTTTTCAATATGCTATTTGAGCTTCAAGGATAGCAATGTGTACTGAAATTATTATGCCGGCAAAGAAAAATGTATTTAATGTACAACTGTTTAAAAGTATGTGTATTTCTTTCATCATATTTACTTGTAAGTTTATTTGATTGAATATTGCAATCAAACCTAGGTCAGGAACAATTTTAGAATGAATTTTTTTTTTTGATACCACATTTTGTTTTAGAGATGCAGACTTTTTATGCTATACTTTAGTCTTCAAATATTTATCCACACTTGAAGTACTCACTGAGGTAACGAAATTAATTATTTATTATTGTGTAATTTTGTTTATTTATTTTTTTTAAAGGGTTGTTCTCCAAAGTTCTTTTAGCGGCCTGATGGCCAAGTGGCTAGTGCTCTGGCCTTTGGTATCACAGGCTTCAGGTTCGAACATTGGCGGTGGCATGGATATTTCTGAGGGGTTCGGAATCCAAGTTAAACTGTATGTCTTCGTCTGTTTAGCCCTCGTGGGCACAAGATGACCGTAGAGTGACAAAAAACCATGGTTCTTTTAAATATAAAAACTTCCATAAAAAAATTTTGAATAAATGTATGCAAGGTTCCTCCTTTGATTACAATACGTTGGAGTATATCATGTTGTTAGAATAGCCCTAGTCTTGACCTAAGAAAGTTCTTGATACGAATATTTTTCATTAAACATTCTGATTTCGGCATACAATCTTTAAAAAATACTTGATGTAAGAACAGTGGAGGAAAATATTTAATTAATAAAATTTGGAAAGAAATATTTGATGTTCTGGAATTTGTAAATAAATATGTACACTTCAATCAATCAGGCCAACAAAAACCAAATTTCGCCAACTGTGCAAACCTCATCCATCTCGTCATTACCTCAAAAAAAGCAATAACATCAAAAAATATCCTTTGCGTGCCAATACCGAATTCTCTCAACTTTTCTGGGTCTAATTGCAGCTTTGGGATATACGAAGGTGTTTAAAAATAACGATATACATATAAAATATGCATGTCTCTTTTAATTACAGTACTTTGGAGTACATTATGTTGTCAAGAGAGCCCCAGTCTTTATTAAATATTAGACTAGGGCTCTTGATTTGAATCTTGGCTTAAGAATGTTCTTGATACGAATATTTTTCATTAAGCATTCTGACTTCAAAATGCAATCTTGCAAATATTTGATGTAAGAAGAGTGGAGGAAAATAATTAATTAATACAATTTGGAAAGAAATATCTTGATTTACTGGAGAAATTTGTAAATAAATATGGTACGACTCAATCAATCAGGCCAACAAAAGCCAAATTTCGCCAACTGTGCAAACCTCGTCATTATCTCAAAAACAGCAATAACATCAAAAAATATCCTTTGCGTGCCAATACCGAATTCCCTCTAGATCTAATTGCAGCTTTTGGATAAACGGAGGTGTTTAAAGTTGTGGCTTTTAACGCCATGATTCGAACTCGTGAAGTAAATATCTGCACGAAAAATCGCCAACTGGCAGTTGATTTCAGCACCTTTTGGTGTCAGTATCGCCACCATCAGCGACATAAAAGTAATATGGGCATTATACGGAGGTGAATTGCTCGGTTAAAGGGGGTGAACGTCTATATTTTCAAGTATTTAGTTTCAAACGGGATCAAGGGATCAAAGCGGGCACTACCATTTGCCTCAAATTGTCTATTTGGAGGTACTGTTCCTTCATTTGTAAGGCAAATGGTATTTTTAAAAACGTTAGATTACGAAGGTTGGCCTACATGCTACAAGCTTCAATTTGATTTATTTTTTGGGAAAATGAACAAAAACGAACGAATTAAAATAATTTTTTAAACAAAAATGAACGAATTCAAATAATTTCAAATAATTTTCTGGGAAAATGAACGAATACAGCTATTTTCTGGGAAAATGAACGAATAGAACTGTTTATACACAGAACTGCAGTTGTATGCACATAATTTCTCTCTCGCTCTCTCTCTCTCTATATATATATATTGGATATGTATATATTGGAATATAATATTTACCATTTGATATACATTAGAATATTTTACTGTTGGACAGAAAATCAGACTGCATTTTTTTTTTTTTTTCAGCATTTATAGATATGTGCTAATAATAAAATGCTTATTAATTTTTTTTTCCCAGAGAAAATTCTATGTAATTCTTAATAAAATCTGTTAGTTACTAATCCCCTTGGTGCAAGAAATCCTACACCAGGTCTAATAGAAAAATCTAAAATTTCTAATTTATTTACTTTTGAAAGGCCATACGATCACCTGAAGGGAATGGAAAACATGACTTACAAAAGCGCCATTAATGTTGTTCACAGAATGTCTTCACCACATTTTGGCATCTTTCCGCCAATTTTCCACTGCAGGAATGGCACGAATTTCTTAAAAGACTTCTACATCTTACTAAAAAGTAAAAACGTGTTGCTTCTGTAAGTAAGTGACACTATCAGATTTCTTAACTCGTCGGATTTATAATTAGTCATATCAACCGAACATTCTTCGTTACGCCTAATTGCCATCCAAAAGGCCTTAATCACCTTTTCTTGTAGGCGGCCTAGACAATCGGCTAGCTCACTGGTCTTTGGTATTACAGGCTTCAGGTTCGAATTCTAGTGCTGAAATGGAGGTTTGTTAATGGTTCGGAATCCACGTTAAACAGTAGGTCCCGGTTTAATTAGCCTAAAGTTGGCACAAGATGACCGTAGAGCGACAAACCTAAACTCTTCTTGCAGAGTATTATTTTAAGTAACATATAAAATCTCTGATACCCCTCCCCTTGAAATTTCTTTACGATGAACATACGATCACTTGAAGGTAATGGAAAAATATGACTTAGAAAAGCGTCATCAATGTTGTTCACAGAATGTCTTCACCACATTGTGACATTCTTTCCGCCAATTTTCTCACTGCAGGAATGGCACGAATTTCTTAAACGACTTCTGCTACATCTTAGTAAACAGTGAAAACACATTGCTTCTCTAAGTAAGTGACACTGTCAGATTTATTCTTACAACTCATCGGATTTATTACAACTCATCGGGTTTATTCTTAGTTGTATCAACCGAACATTCTTCTTTACGCCTAATTGCCATCCAAAAGGCCTTAATCACCTTTTCTTGTAGGCGGCCTAGACAATCGGCTAGCTCACTGGCCTTTGGTATTACAGGCTTCAGGTTCGAATTCTGGCGATGGCATAGATGTCTTTAGTGGTTCAAAATCCACATTGAGCTGTAGGTTCTGGTCTAATTAGCCCGAAATGGGCACAGAATTATTGTAGAGCGACAAACCAAATCTCTTCTTGTAGAGTATTATTTTATGTAAAACACAAAAATTCTCTGATGCCACCCTTGAAATTTCGTTACGAATGGCCATACGATCACCTGAAGGAATGAAAAAATATCGCCATCAATGTTGTTCACAGAATGTCTTCACCACATTTTTGGCATTCTTTCCGCCAATTTTCTCACTGCAGGAATGGCACGAATTTCTTAAACGACTTCTACATCTCACCAAAAAGTGAAAACGTATTGCTTCTCTAAGTAAGTGACATTGTCCGGATTTTTCTCAACTCGTCGGATTTATTCTTAGTCACGTCAACCGAACATTCTTCTTTCCACCTAATTGCCATCGCGACACGACCATTTTTTTCTCTCTGCCACTCTTTTTGTCACCCAGAAGGGAGTGAAAAATATCGCCACTCGTATAAGATTTCAGAAGCGAGGGTGGTCCATCGTTAAAGTCTTCCCCCTGCCATCGCGACACGACCCCTCTCCTTTTTGTCACCCCCCGTATAAGTATCTCAACTGGAGGGCTGAAGTTGGTAAATATATATATAAAAAAGAAGACGAAGAAGAAGAAACAAAAAGGAATAAAAAGCGTAATGCCTGTCAAGCAGTCGGGTAAATTATTGGCGACCCTGTTAAACTCTAAAGATTCTTTTCAAATAGGGCATAAATGTGTCAGCTTCTAAAGTAAATGTTAAGACCATACATTTCTTTGTACATGTGTTGGCGAGGAATGCGGAGTATGTGTTTTGGGGTGTTTATATAGGGGTTGGTGGAATTTTCGTGACATATGCTGGGGATGGTTATTAGGGTCCTTGAAGAGGATCGGAAATATCGTTTGTGGTTTCGTAGGTAATTAGTGTCGTCTGGTTTTCTGTTCCCGTTTTTGACTTGACTTAGTAATGTTGAATTGCATATTAGTGAGGGCATAAATATGCAATTTTTACTTGTTTGTAAATTTTATAATTAATATTTATTTATTATTCATTTATTTTATTAAACGTTGTTTATTTCTAATGTTTATTTATTTAGTATTTATTTTTGCAGAAAATAATATTTTTTGTGTGTTAAAAACGATTTAATTTTCTAGGATATACTTATGATAAAGGAAGGGGGGGAGTCTGATCGCCGAGTGGCTAGTGAACAGGTTTCCGGTTCGAGTCCCGATCTAATATGATCGGGGTGCGCTGTGGGGGTAGTCTTACTCGCAGTCGTAGCAAATCTTCAAGCTATACGTACCCCCTGGGTAGTGCTAAATGAGTGACAGCGGTGCAGGCCTTGCTCATGGCATAAAGATAACTGTCTATATTGCCAGTTGCAAAAAAAAAAAAAAAAAAAAGTAATAACTCATGATAAAAGTTTACAACTAACGTATTATCTTGAATCACGTGTTAAGGTTAAGGATTTACAACATTAAAAAAAAAGGATGGAGACACTATTTAATGTTGGGATAGCATTAGAAAATTAAATTTTTGATATATCTCAAAAATAAATTGAAAGCTTTATGTTTATTGAAAAACTTCAAAAAACTCTAAACTTAACCTTTATAATAACTTTATTTATCGGAAACATAATCTTTAATATTTGAAATTTGCATAAAATTATGAAATGCATTTTTTAAAGTAATTTTTTTTTTTTTTTTTTTGTCTTTGGAAAGATAATTTAAGAAGTCACCGTATTTTAAAAAAGTTATTGTATTTTTCCAATAATATTTGTATAATAACATAATTTGTAAATCCAAATTATAATAATAATATTGTTGCTTTTGTATTTTTCCAATAATATTCAATTTTTATACTTGTCAAAATATATGCAAATCTTCTTTTACAAAATAATTTGATTACTGGAAAGATCTAAAGCATCAAAGTATGTTTTGCATATTTCTAACTATACGCAAAGTTTCATGTGATATATTGTATAAATAAAATATCTATATCCTACTGCGATACCATATACAATCCTGAATCTGTTTGTTTATCTCACACGCATAACCTTGTTGACATTTAGCAGCCACATTCAAAGGCTACATCCTTTCAAATCACCCCATTTGATGACAATCAACTCTCCCTTTACAGAAGTGGAGACTGCATACTATTCCCAAAAAAGGGGTGAAGGGGGTCTTCAAATCATATTCATCCCATCCATACATATTTATCGAAGCCATCTGCGAGGGTAGATCCTCATCTTCTCAAAAAGTCAAGAACTCACGAATGCAGACCTTATCGGGCCTCGAATAGAGAACACGGTAGCAATAGATCGACCGACCCTTCTATAGAAAGTCGTTTGGCAATTGGGAAAGAGGGGTTTGGCAACCCTCCATCAACCCCTGCGAATCCCCTGACACTTCTGAAGTGTGCGGATGGAAGGTTATCTGAACAGCAGAAAAACCACTCCAGTAACTGAACTCGTGTTTGTATAATTCGAACAGTGGCTTTTTGCGGCACCCTATCGAAGAAAGAGGATATGTATGGGATATCTATTCATCGATGCTTTATCCTGTTCACGCCTCTGCCAGGGACATGTTTCCAAAATTCTTTTATGCAGGGGTGGTAGGGTAGGGAATAAAGATCATGGTTCTTTTTTTTTTTTTTTTTTATTATTGCTATTATTGGAAAGGGGTTTATGTGTAGAAAAGGGATAGTAGGTTTCATTATTTCTTATTTGAGTTACCAATGGAGGGTTTAGGATGAAGTGTTCGAATTGTGTGTGTCCGTGGATTTACTAAGCAATCTGAAGATATGGGATATTCAAAGGGATTTTATTTTGAGAGTTGCCATGGTAACTCTCCAAGCGGTTTCGAGTGCTTCGTTCCCATGGTGGAATTATAGTGGGAATAATTTAAAAAAGTGCTTGAGATTAATCTTTTCAAGCTTTATTTTTTTTTTTTTTACTTAAGACGATTTTGGAATAATAAAATTATTTAAATTAATACAGTTTTATTCGTTGTAGGCTAAAAAGTAAAAAAAAAAAAAAAAAAAGTTAGTAGTTTAAAAAAGTTTTAAAATATAATTGTAGGTTAAAAAAGTCAATTAAATTAAATTTGAACAATAACTATCAGAGTGTTTTATATATCCTTTCGCAACGCTAAATTTTAGTTTTTATTAATTATTTACACCGAACAAGTAGATTTATAGGAGAAAGTCAGCGTCCTTGTACTAATCTCAATGTTTGTAGTGTCATTTTCTATTATCTTATTTGATTATTGTATTTATAGAATGATTATTTTATTTAAGAGATTTACCATGGTAATTCCAAGCAGTTTCGAATGCTTCGTTCCCATGGGGGAATTATAGGAATAATTTTAAAAGTGTTTGAGATTAATCTTTTCATGCCTTATTTTTTCTTACTTAAGATGATTTTGGAATTTGTTAAATAAAATTCTTTAAATTAATATAGTTTTATTCGTATAAAAATTAAGTCAATTAAATTAAATTTGTACAATAACTATCAGAGTGTTTTTACATATCCTTAAACTGGCCCAGTGGTAAATTTTAGTTTTTATAGAAAGATTATTTTATTTAAGAGGTTGCCATGGTAACTCCAAGCGGTTTTTCGAGTGCTTCGTTCCCATAGTGGAATTAAAGTGGGAATAATTTAAAAAGTGCTTGAGATTAATCTTTTCAAGCTTTATTATTATTATTATTTTTTTTACTTGAGACAATTTCGGATTTTTATAAATAAAATAAAATAAAATTAATACTATTTTATTCGTATAAAAATCAAGCCAGTTAAATTAAATTTCAACAATAACTGTCAGAGTGTTTTTACATATTCTTAAACTGGCGCAATGCTAAATTTTAGTTTTTATAGAAATATTATTTTATTTAAGAGATTTACCGTTGTAACTCCAAGCGGTTTAGAGTGCTTTGTTCCCATGGTGGAATTATAGTGGGAATAATTTAAAAAGTGATTGAGATTAATCTCATCAAGCTTTATTTATTTATTTTTTTTTTTACTTGAGACGATCTTGGATTTTTTAAACTAAAATTATTTATATTAATACGGTTTTATTCGTATAAAAATATGGTTGTAGGTTAAAAATTAAGTCAATTAAATTAAATTTGTTTAGGGTGAAGTGATAAAATTGTGCGTCTATGGATTTACCTAGCAATCTGAAGAACAAGGATATTCAGAGGGATTTTATTTTGAGAGTTGCCATGGTAACTCTCCAAGCGGTTTCGAGTGTTTCGTTCCCATGGTGGAATTATAGTGGGAATAATTAAAAAAGTGCTTCAGATTAATCTTTTCAAGCTTCATTTTTTTTTTACTTAAGGCGATTTTGGACTTTTTTAAATAATTTGTTTTTAAAATTAATACAGTTTTATTCGTTGTGGGTTAAAAAATATAGTTGTAGGTTAAAAATTAAGTCAATTAAATTTGAACGATAACTAACAGAGTGTTTACATATCTTTAAACTGGTGCAGCACTAAATTTTAGTTCTTATTATTTATTTACACCAAATAAGTAGATTTATAGGGAAAATTAGTATCATTGAAGCTTTCCTTTTTAAAATATAGATAATGAAAATACATGAGGTTATTATTATTATTATTATTATTTCTGTGCAAAAGCTTTACACTGTGTTTACATTTGTTCTTGCATTTTTTTTTTTTTTTTTTGATGTTTTTATACATTTCAGTATTCATAAGTGATAAATTAATTAAATCATTAATTGTTTTTAATGTATAGCAAACGTTGTCATATTTGCAGAAAAAATTAATTTGAAAAGTTTTAACTTTCGTTAAAAGCTATTTGATATTTTTAAAACAACATAGAACTAATAAAGATAAACTTTCGCCTGTATATGGAATATAATTTTTTTTTTTTTTTAAGTATGAAGAAATTCAACCCTCAATAAGTATATTTAGCATTTATAATAAATAAATAATTTTATTTTGAAATGATTTTCTACTTTCGATGGATTTTTCCATACTTAATTAGTTATGAATATTTTCATACTAATCAATTTTTTTATAATAAGAACATCTGTTAAATTTACATTTTACAATAAAACTCATTATTAAACAGATAAGTTTATCAGTTTATTTACATTGTAGAACAATGATATTTACTTCAATACAAACAATAAAGGAACATTTTTGAGAGGAAAAATTGCCCATTGATTTTATTTTTATTATTATTTTTTAAATATAAAAAAAAAAATTTCAGATAAATAAATTTTTAAGATTCTTCTTGTATTTAAAAAATATCTTCTTATAACACAATGTATATTAGGTTTATTTGTTATTATTTTTTTCCATCTATTAGTCTATGAAATGAGTAATTATCTATGAAAGGTTAAAATATTTAAATAATAAAAAAATGCAATATTTTCAAAATAATATTTAATATCGTAAGACAGCAACAACAACAACAACAACAACAAAAAAAACGGACCGCCTTTGTATGTGCTAAAACAGTTGATATAATGATTACCAAACACATTTGAAATGATTCCTCTCATACACACAGAAACTTTTAACTACATGAATTTGAGAAATGGACACCAGACTTACAATATATCATGTTTATAATATTTTCCTTTTCATTTCACAGTGTATTCTAAATTATTATTCAAATATAACTCAAGTACAATTCAAGTATAATTCAAGTTCGCTATGAACATGCTGGGCTTAGAGAAGCCCAGCATGGTCATAGCGAACTTGAATAAAAGGAATTCCTTATAAATAGCTCCTTATACAACGTGGAAGTACTTCCGACGTTTTCAGTAACTAAACGATAATACCACCTCCATCCAAGCAGAAGTTAATTCCCCAGACAGTTTCCAAATCCTACACAAACACAATCAACAAGTTTAGGACCTACACCATCGCTTTTGATCTATAAATGGCTCCTTTTAAAAGCCAAACGTGCATTTTACTCGCAGTTAAAGCTGTCAGAAATCTTAACGAAATTGGGCCATCTTTGGTGGTTACACCAAGCGTAAATAAGAGCGTGCAGCTCTTTTCAGTTGTGGAAACAGCTACCAGAGCAACTGGGGGAGATCTTTTGGTGCGTGTAACTGGTGCATTCGGAAGAAATCAGAAAGCTGACAGATCGCATCACAAGTTGCAGGGTGGTCCAAAGTAAAGGCCCATCCCGATCATGATCTGGGACATTCCTGGATTTCCGAAGAATCGTCTGGCATAGCGGGTGGCGTTCGGTCGTCTGCTGGAACCTTTGTGGTTAAAAGTCAGCTTAAAAGAATAGTTTGAAGCATGACAATAGTAGCCTGTGGGCCACCTGAAAAAAAGTACCCGAATTATTTTCGTCCATTCAAAAAATAAGTCGCAGACTATTTTCATCTTGAATCTTTAAACAAGATGAAAATAGCGTCGTTACACCAATTTATATCAATAAAAGATGTTGTAGATTATTGGGAAATAATTCTACTGCTACTGGAGTATTGATTCTGATATTGATACAACCTTTCCAAATGAATCTACAGTAGATAGATTCTCCTATATTTAATTTAATGAGGAAGTGTGACGATGAGGGGAACTTTTGTGGGGGAACTTTTTGTGGGGGAACTTTTAATGAGGGAACTTTTGTGGTTAAAAGTCACCTTAAAAGAATAGTTTGAGGGATGACAATAGTAACGTGTGGGCCACCAGAAAAAAAGTACCCGAATTATTTTCGTCCATTCAAAAATAAGAACCAAGTTATTTCCATCTTGTTTAAGTATTAGAGTGTAACTATACCAATAAAAGATGTAGTAGTAGAATATTGTGAAATGAATTCTACTGTTATTGGAAGTATTGATTCTCATACAACCCGTTTCAAATGAATCTACAATTGATAGATTCTCCTAGGTTCAATGTGGCCTGATGATCAATTAATTTAATTTTTTCTTTCACGATGATATTTTGTCATCGTTTTTGTCTTTTTCATGGGGCTTGATGGTGGAGTGAGCGCTCTGGCGCTCGTGGCCACAGGGTTCGTGTCCCGACGGTGCATAGAGGTTTGTAGTGGTTCGGAATTCACTTTAAACCGTAGATCCCGGTCTAATATCACTGTAAGGCGTAAGGCTGACAACAATACCCCGTATAAAACGAAAGCATCTCCTGTCTCAAAATTTGCCAATAGGCAGATGGCCTTGGCCCACCATGGGACTGTCAAACTAATGATGATGGCGCTGTCTTTTTTTTTTTTTTTTTTTTTTTTAATTAACTTTCTTTACTGTTCTGTGATATGTGTATATACATATACATTAGGTCCTGATGGCTGAGTGGCTAGCGCTCTGGCACTCGGTATCACAGGTATCTGGTTCGAGTCTCCGCAGTGCCAAGGTTGTTTGTAGTGATTTGGAATCCACTTTAAGCTGTAGGTCCCGGTCACGTATAGCCGTAGAGCGTCACAGAGCCCAATCAGACTTCTCACCCACATCCTTCCCAAACTGTAAGGGCAACTAAGTTGCAGGCATAGTGATGTGATGTATATATTATATATTAAATAATTGTCGTGTGTATAAATATATATTAAATGCATTTGTTGAGCACGTCATAATCTAAACAATCCACAATAAGATGTTTACATAAAATTTTTCTCCAGATATTATTTTCCTTCAGTGAATGAGAACTTCCTTACTTTGCTGTGTTATATAACGCAGTTTTCATTTCATTTTTATTTAATGCTTTAGTAAAGAAATTCCCTTTGATTAATCCCATGGTTTATGGCGCAATTATTACAATGCCAAAAGGGCGATAACTACCTAATGGTGGCATCCCTTCTCTTATCTCGAAATGTCAAGTCGAAGAGTCCCACTCGAGTTGATCGTTATTCAATGGAGGTGGGGCGAGTGCTGTCAAACTTCATGGAGTGAAAGAGGGGGAGGGGGCACAGGGGGTGATTCCATTGTACTGCAAACACAACATTTTCTCGGCAATTGTCCACACTGATACAGTAAATTAGGATGCGGTTTGCTGTGGATTCGTTTCGTCGCCAACGACCGTGAATGCACCGAATTGGGAACGAGTTCGTATCCGTCAATTCATGCTGGGACGGTTGATTGGTTTGTTTATTGTTGAGTTTTCAAACACAACAATAAAAATGCTTTTGTTGTTTCCTTGATAAAAATAAATGATCGACGTGTTTTTAAACTGTTATTCGCTTTATGTATGTAAATTATTTCTATCAGTTTCAATGAGTTCTTTTTTTTTTTGTATTTTAATTAATCTTAGACAAACGAAAAACACTTTTTGATTTTTAATAATTACTTTTTCAATTCCTTCTATTAGCTCACACTCTCCCTATATATATCTTGTTCAAATTTTCAATCGTTCATGAAATACTTTTTATTTATCCACTCAAATTCAAATACATTTTGTTTGAACTTGTAGTGGATGACACTGGATGTTAATACAGTTTTTTCAAATATTAATTCAGTAATTAAATTAAGTTAATTAATTTTAGTTTTTTAAAATTTAAGTTGCATATATCTACAATAGATGGCGCCAGATAAACTTAAAAAATGAATGAAAATTATTTATAAAGGACTTTCTGCAATATAGTGAATAAAAAGTAGGAATTGACTTAAAAAAAAAATTTTATATTACTTGTTTACATAAATAATTTAAAAAAAATATATCATAGAACAATGTGGTTACTAATAGACTATAAAAAATAACACTTTTCTAAAATACTTTTATAGGAGTGAAAAAAATTACGCTTATTAATAGATCTTTGCTAATTGTTTTAAAAATGATTATAATTAGCAGTGACAAATTTTGTTCAGTTAGTAATTTAATAATTTATAAAATTTCGTGATAGAAAAAAATTATTTTAAAAAACATAAAATTTTAAGGACATTTTCCCATATTATAAGTTAAATGTTTATAATTTTTTAATTTATATTAATGTTTTCGTGTTAATGTGTTATTATTCCATAAGCTAGCTAAATTTCGTTGTTTCCTTTAAAATTAAATTTAAAATATCCATAATCTATATCCTAAATTTTCGCCAGATTTTTTTAATGAATATAATGCACAATTATGACATTATAATTTTTGAAATGTTGTTTTTGCACATTGTTATGCCAAATTCAATTATCTGCCCGTGCAACTATGAATAGTATATATTTATACATTTTTTTGTCCATGCAAAAAATACATCCATACTATAAAAATTCCATGGATATTGTAATAATATTTTAAATTATTAAAAACATTAAACATTACAGTTACCACATATTTCCATTAATGTTATTAATTCAATAAAGTGAGTCATAATGTTTATGGCAAATCCAATTATCTGCCTGTGCAACTATGAATTGTATACATTTACAATTCCTTTTATACACTCATGTCCATAAATTAAGGATAATTCAGAATCACACAGAAATTGAACTCAAAAATAAAAATTTCACCTGTAGAATTATCACACACATCTTGAAGAAATAATATGGAAATTACTGGAAACCACCAGATGGCGCGGATAGTACATCACAATGACGAGTGTAAGAAAGGGGTATATAAGGAATGGTGGCAAAGAAGTAAAATTGTTCACAAGCGCTTTAAAAGCCTTTCAATGCAATAACCGCATAGTTATGGCACAAAGGAAGCATTTGGATGATTTTTACGTGGTAGAATTATCGGACGACTGGAATGTGGACGTACCCAGCTGGAAGTATCCGAGGAACTTGAAATCGCCCAGAGTGTCATCTCCAGGCTTTGGCAACGATTCCAAGATGATGGTAATGTGAGTAGATGTTACAGCACACGTCGCGCCCGAGTTACAACGCCGAATGAGGACCGGTATTTAGCAGTTACTGCCAAAAGAAACAGACGGAGCACAGCATTAGACCTGTCTCGTCAGCTCTCTTCAGCTACCGGTACGACAGTTTCAAGGCAGACCGTGTACAGACGCTTAGGGCACATTGGTCTATATGCTCGTAGCCTGTCAGATGTGTTCCACTTACCGCAACTCACTGCCGCCTGCGATTAACCTGGAGTAGAGAGCATGCATTATGGACACCGCAACAGTGGTCTTGTGTGATGTTTTCCGACGAGTCCAGGTTTAGTTTGCAGTCTGATTCTCGCCGGACTTTCGTATGGAGAGCGCCAGGCACCCGTTACCACCAAGAGAACACACCACTGAACGACACCGTTACGGTGGTGCAGGATGGCTCGTTTGGGGAGGAATTTTTCTTGGTTCCAGAACTGACCTGCATGTTCAGAGTGTAACGATGACAGGCCACATCTATTGGGATGTCATTCTGGAACAACATGTACGTTTGTTTCGGGGCGCCATGGATGCTGTATTTCTGTTTATGGATGATAACGTCCGTCCTCACCGTGCAAATATTGTAGACGAATGCCTTCAATTGGTGGATATCACCCGTATGGATTGGCCAGCATACTCACCAGACTTGAATCCAATAGAGCAGGTGTGGGATATGGTTGGCCGACGAATTGCAGCCCGTCAACCCCCTCCCACCTGTCAACCGGAACTTCGGAGGGCATTGCTTGATGAGTGATGTAATATTCCCCCAAGATCAAATTGATAATTTGATACCCAGCATGCCTAGGCGTTGTAAGGCCTGTATTGCATCGTCCGGGAGACATACTGCATATTAACCATCATACTAACCATGTTATACTGTTTTTGTAAATAGGTTCTTTTTTGAAATTTGCTCCAGGAGTAAAAATCGCAATTTTTATTAATTATGTCAAACATATAGCATCTTTTTGCTCTTTACCTTTTGTTTAATAAATAGACTTTACAAATAAGTCAAATTTGTTTTGCTTCTGTCTCTTTCTTTGCCTGAACTTCATTATCCTTAATTTATGGAAATGAGTGTACATGGAAAAAAATACATCAAATACTATAAAAATTCCATGAATACTGAAATAAAGTATTTTAAGTTATTATTATACATTACAGTTACCACATATTCCCATTAATGTTATTAATTCAATAAAATCAGTCATAATGTCTATGGGAAATCCTGTGATCTGCCCGTGAAACTATGAATTGTATATATTTACAAGCTTGTCCATGGTAAAAATACATATGATCCCCCCCCCGCCCCGCTAAAAATAAAAATTCTTGAATATTGTAAAAATTTAATTAATAATATTTAATTAATAATATATAATTTAATTAATAAAATAAATTTAATTAATATTTTAAGTAATTAAAAACCTATTATACATTGTAATTACCACATATTCAAATTAATGTTATTAATTCAATAAAATCAGTCATAATGACAACAATTACAGTTTTCTTTATAATTACTGTAATTTTTTAAATCAGCTTATGATTCTAGAAAATTTAAAATACTATTTTAATAATAGCTTTTAAAAAACATAATGCCAAAAACTAATTAAACATAACAATAGACAAATTAAGAACAGCTTTGGTGAAAGCAAAGTGTAATTTTTTTTTTATGAATATCATTATTATAATAAGTGAAAATGACTAATATACATTATCTTTTCGAGGATATTCAAAACCAAATAACATTAAATCAAAGCTTATTATAATAATGATATGTTATTCTTGTATAACAGCAATTTTAATGAATAAAATAGCTCATTAACCAAATTAATTATGAAGCTGTTTTATAAATTCAATGGAAACTTCAGAATTTCTTATTTGTATTCATGCCACGAAATATTTAGATTTAAAAACTAATTTTCATTTCTTTTATCATTACAATCATTATAAAAGGGAATGTATGCTTATTGTTAAGTATATGATGAATATGAATTTTAAAACGCTTCAAAATATTGTTATCACTTCTTATTTAAATACGGTAAAAAAAATTCATTTTTTGAGTAATTAATGTAATTTGAAAAACAATAATATTATTTTGAATAGAACAGAATCTTTGGGTAATTAATTGTTTGTTTGATAATATTTTTTATAATTGCATTGTTTTATAAATTTGTAAACAAAATAATGATTTCATTTCATCAATCATTTTCGAAGATGATCAATCAATTTCATCATGATTTCTTTTCATCAATCGATTTAATTTCCTCATTTTTCAATCATTTCGTATGCATACATTTAAAAGAACTACCAAATCACTTTTTAGATAGAAATCCAATTGATATTTGAAGTATAAAAATATATTTTATGAAAATATTAATAAATCAAGACATTCTTATTTTATCACGAAATAAATACATATTAAGAAAGAAATATTTTATCAATATTTCTCTCTTAAAAAAGAATTGCAAAAAAATATCTTTGTATATTTTGTATTGTATTCTATTATACATACATTGTAAATTTTGGCCATATTTTTTTTTTTTTACATATTTACATATTCATAATTCATACATATTACATATTTATATATACATATTTTTTAAAAAAAGTATAGTACGATACAAATAAATACGATATAAGAAAGTATGATACAAATAAATATCGATATTCATATTTATTACACGAATAAAAACAAATTATAAAGCAGTTTGGTTAAATATAATAGACACATTTTTTAGACATAAATCCAATTGAAAGTATAAAAATATCTTTTATGAAAATATTAATAATCAGGATATTCTTATTTTATCACGTAAAATATATTTTGTACTTTTTATATTTTGTATAGCATTGCATTTTATATTTGCATACATTGTATATTAGGACCTAATTTTTTCCTAAAATAACAAATAAATAAATAAAAAAAAAAGAAAAAAAAACCCAAAAAAATACGATACAAATAAATATCAATATTCATATTTATTTTACGAATAAAATAAATCATAAAGCATTTAGATTAAATATCCTCCTTAAAAAATACGTTATTCTTTTATCTGAAGATAAATCATTTTTATGTCAGGGTTGTTCAACTACGTTTAGCGTAATATTGATGTTTCAACAGATTACATCTCTCATTCTTAATTTGATATGCTATTCATTCACTATTCATTCATGCATTTGATATTTTTTCATCGATGCCATTTTCTTTCTACAAAATATTTTTATCGATATTTCTTTTAACAAGATATTAATTTTACCTCTATCTATTTTTTCCCTACAGAATTTTCATAGGCATTTTCTACAAAATATTAATTTTTATCGATATCAATTTCTTTCGAAAAATATTAATTTTTGTTGGTATCAATTTATTTCTAGAAAAGGTTAATTTTTATCGATATCAATTTCTTTTTTTACAAAATGTTAATTTTTGTTGGTATCAATTTATTTCTAGAAAAGGTTAATTTTTATCGATAACAATTTCTTTCTACAAAATGTTAATTTTTATCGATATCAATTTCTTTCAAAAAAAATATTAAAAATATTAATTTTGTTGGTATCAATTTATTTCTAGAAAAGGTTAATTTTTATCGATATCAATTTCTTTCTAAAAATATTAATTTTTGTTGGTATCAATTTATTTCTAGAAAAGGTTAATTTTTATCGATATCAATTTCTTTTTACACAAAATGTTAATTTTTGTTGGTATCAAGTTATTTCTAGAAAAGGTTAATTTTTATCGATATCATTTTTATTTCAATTTCTTTCTAAAAATGTTAATTTTTGTTGGTATCAATTTATTTCTAGAAAAGGTTAATTTTTATCGATATCAATTTTGTTTTCAATTTATTTCTACAAAATGTTAATTTTTATCGATATCAATTTCTTTCTAAAAATATTAATTTTTATTGGTATCAATTTATTTCTACAAAAAGGTTAATTTTTATCGACATAAATTTCTTTCTAAAAATGTTAATTTTTATCGATATCAATTTCTTTCTACAAAATTAATTTAATGATATCAATTTCTTCTACAAATTATTAATTTTTATCGATATCACTTCTGCTTTCTAAAAATATTAATTTTTATCAATATTAATTTCTTTCTACCAAATATTAATTTTTTTATCGATATCAGTTTTTCTAGAAAATGTTAATTTTTATTCATATCAATTTCTCTCTACAAAATGTTAATTTTTAATGATATCGATTATGTTTTTTGGTAAATTGTCTTAAATCAATTCAAAATCCCTTTTGAAAATTTTGAACGTTTTTTTATATTAATATTTTGAGAATTTTAAACAATTTATGCATTTTATTTATGATTTTTTTCCATAAAATAAATACAATTTTTACGTTCGGCTTTCAGGATTAGTAAGGTATCACTTCCTTTTAAAAGTTTCGAATATTTTATTTTATTTTATAATTTTCATAAAATTGCTTTTTTGTTGAACAAAATACATATTTTATGTATGAAAGCCAACAAAATAAATTTCAGAAGAATTTGGGGGAAACAAAGCGTTTATTGAAGAAATGGGCAAAAAGTTTACATTTTTAACATATTTTAAATGGAAAATATCAATTTCATATAAAAAAAATGAAATGGAACAAATTTTTTATACACTTACAATTTTTAAAAACTACTTTTATCCAATTTTTTTGGTTAAGTTTTTTACAATTAAAATATTTTTAAGATTTGTCAATAGACTGGAAATAAGTTTTTTTTTTTTTTTTTAATTTCTTAAGATGTTGTAACTTTCCATTTTGCTATGAATAATCATTAACGTGATTTTTAACTTTAAAAACTCTATACAAATTAAGTATTGTTTTAATTTCTCTATAAAAAATAATTAAAACGCAGATTTATGTTATTATCTAATAATTATTGCTGATTATCTATTTTTGCCGGAAGTAATATTTAAATATTTTTGGACCACAAAAGAAATTTAAAATCACTACACATACAGAAAATCCGTTTAAAAACAACAAAAATTTTTGTCATAATCGTGATCGCTAGAAGTAATATTGAAGTTCTTTTAGATTACGAAATAATTTTAAAATCACATGTGCACGCACACAAAATCCCATTTAAAAACAACAAAAATTTTGTCGTAATCGTGTTTGCTAGAAGTAGTATTGATGTTTTTTAAAAAACTTTTACGAAAAATTTTAAAATCACACTCACAAAAATCCCGTTTAAAAACAACGAAAACTTTTGTCGTAATCTTGATCGTTAAAATTAGCAGCAACGAATTCCGAGATAACTTTCCTCTCAGCTTCTCATTTGACTTAGAGCGCCATCTATCGTCACCCATCCTCACTATTCTTTGTCAAAGGCAATTATCCCGCGTTCCCAAGGGTCGAGAATGATTTGTCGCTGGCGTTCCACACCGTTAGCTCTTCGTTAGCTTCTTATTAGTCCCCGTGATTGAACGCCCCTCACGACAACTGCTTCTGCCCCTCCCCTTCCCCCCAGCACTGGGAGCAGAGCCATGTGCACAGGATTAAATGGGGGAACAGGGGTGGTCTCTGCATTAGGTTATTTTTATCGTCTGCTTGTGAAATAAATTGGGTAGCTTTGTTAGGGACACAAATCGTTAGTTCTGCGACTTTTACCGGATATTGCTCACAAAAAGGATTTGATTGAGGAGAATGAGGAATATTAAAAATTGTATACAGAATTGGGTAAAGATATTATGTTACTGCATGATTCATTCGTTAAGGTGCTTTTAATATCAAGTTAGATTATTCTTTAGTTTATTAAAGTGCCAAAATATTTTTGCTAACATCATTAAGGTAGCCACGGCTAACTGGCTGCTTGTGATCTGGCCTGCTCTGACTCCCAACCAAATTCTTACAATTTGGCCTTTTTCTTTAAAAAAAAAACACATCTGTTTCGAAATGTGCTACTAGGCAAACGATTTAGGTCCATCATGGGGGTGTTGCGCCGACGATAATGATGATTTTTATTTATTATTATTATTATTATTATTTGAAAATGTAGCGAATTCATCACTCACTTTTTATGTCACGTTGGAGTATTTTTAATTATATTTTTTTCGACAGTAACTACGCAGAGTTACAAATCATCATATGAATGTCATCTGAGCATTCATTGAAAATAACGAATGGAATTATTATTAATATTATTAATATCATGATTATTATTTGCAAATGTAGTGAATTCAACCCTCACTATTTATGTCACATTGGTGTATTTTTAATTCTATTTTTTTTATGATAGTAATTTATATATTTTAATATATTACATTTTTTATAAAGTGATGTTATTAAATAGAATAAAATATGTTCATATAAAATGAGTATCTCGTATTATCTTGTACAACGAAAATTTGTATTATCGTCTAGAAGTTAATAATTCTCTAACAAATTTTGATATTTTTCAGAATAATTTTTATTTAAAAGTAGTTGAAAAGCACTCGCCTATATCAGTGTTTTTGAATAGATTTATTGTTATGAGTCAAATAAGAGTCTAACTAAAGAAAACAGTTTATTAAATAAACACATTATTAAAGCATTCCATTGCATATGGTTGTTAATTTTTATTGTATTAAGCGATCAAAAATTATATAATTGATAACTACAGCACAAAATAAATGACCTGCATTTATCAGGATTCAGTCATGGGTTTGCCCCTTGTTTCAAAAAAAAAAAGCGATTTTAAACAAATCTCTTTCCGCCCTCTTCAAATCCACTTCACCGTTACCGACCGAATCAGGATGTTCGATTTTCTATTGCATTCTGGATGGGGACAACCCCCTTTCTCGTCACTTCACTTCACCACCCTCTGCAGAAGGGATTATCCTCACCAGCCACTTTTACATCATTCCCAACAAAGAGGACACGGAGCATATGGTCCATTCATGGGTGTGAAATAGCATGGATCATTCCCTGTCTCGCCATAACCTTCTCTAAATATTATCGCGATCTGTCATTGGTTGAGGGGTTTAATTTTTTCAGGGGTGGTTCAGGAGGGGGGGGTGGAATAATCCTCACCCCCTGTTTTGTTCGACAGAGCTTCCGATCTGCTATTCGACGAGAAATAAATTGATACCATTGTAGGTGTTTATACGGTGAGGTTTTATCCACACATCGGGATAAGGGATAGGGGGTTGGTGTTATAAAAAAAAGGGGAACATTAGAGAGATTTTAAAGGGGGAGTATTTCTCTGCAGGCAGTTTTAAAATGTCATTTCGGTACCTTGATAGTTGTTATTTTGGATAGTGAGTTTTATAAATTCTTTTCAAAATAAAGAATGACGGAAGTTTTCTATTCAGTTCTGTGATTTGTATTCTAATCCTTGAGTAAAAACGGATTTCTGCATGATTAGTTATTGCAAATTGCTTTTTAGTGTTTACATATTTTACCTTTTTTATGTGATATTTCTCAAAAGAAGATGGCCAATTCGCTAGCGTTCTGGTCTTTGGTGTTACAGACTTGAGGTTCGAATCGTAGCGTTGGCATGGATGTCTGTTAGTGATTCAGTATCCATGTCAAACTCTAGGTCCCAGTCTACTTAGCCTAAAGTGTGCAAAAAATGACCGTAGAGTGACAAACCAAACTATACCATATTTCTCTGTTAAGAGATACATCTCCCTGTTTGACAAAAATTTTTAAAGAACAAATTTATCGCTGCACGTTAGAATAATTTTATAGTAATTTAGGCATAAAGTAATAAATATGTCTTTTTCATTGACGCAACAGCCCCATGGTGGGCCAAGGCCGTCTGCCTATTGGCAGATTTCGAGACAGATGATTCATTTTGCTGGGTAGAGTTGTCAGCCTTACACTTTACAGTCATATTAGACGGGGATCAACGGTTTAAAGTGGATTCCGAAACTATACAAACATACATGGCACCGCCGGTACTCGAGCCCAAAGCTTGTGGCACTGAGCGCCAGAGGCCATCAGGACCCAATAAATAATTTAATCAAATATTTTTTCTTAAAAGAAAAAAAAAAAAAAAAAAAGGTTATAAGATGTTACTGACATGTGGTGTGCATAATGATATAGCTATCCTACTGCTTTTCTCCTCGAATTGAAATATATATATATATATAGTGCGAGTGTGTATGTGTATGTTAGACGTCAAATAAAAAAAATACTCATCTTCCCGATCATTTACAAAAAATGAAAACAGTATACAATATATCGAAAAAAAAAAATTACAAAAATAAATTCAACATTTATTTTATTCTATTACCTTTCATATAGTAATACATTTTATCAAAAATTATAAGAAGTAAAATAACATTAACTAAATTATTCAAATGGAATGATTTAATTCAATTGATAGGTAAACATTAAGTGAAAGAAAAAAAAAAAATTAATGAATATTATAATGGTAAGAAAACAAAGTATATTTTTACAGAAATAGATTTCCTTTTAAACCATTCCCAAGCTGGCTTGCAGGAGCACCAAATGTCCTCATTTATTGCTTTTAGCAGACAATAACAGTCCTCGCAAAGATGAAAAATGGGATTGTCTTCCTTTTCATACTGGCCGGAAGACGCAATGGCTGGCCAATTCAGTCTCATAACAACCCTCCGTGGCTACTTAATGAAGATGTAACTGTGGACGACGTAACCTAAAACGTCCCTCGATACTTACATGGTGGATCTTCCCGAAAGTTGATGCCAGAAACCCCTGATGATTTCGAGTCCGGAAGAAAGAGGTCCGGCCCTGTCCGATTCCTTAATGCAGTTCCGGCTCTTGGAGAATCCGGTTCGCTTTCAAGGATCGTTGGGTTCTCTGGATAACCCCTTTACATGGATGAAGAATAATTTCGATTTGTTAGCGTCCAGAGCTCCAGGTCATTAAAGCCTCTTTGTTGGAAATATCTGGTTGATTGTGTTTTCTTTTTTCTTTTTCTTTTTTTTTTTTTTTTTTGGAGAGAATCACTGATGAAAAATAAAAACTCTTAGTACTGTGCCCAAAAGTAAGACCTATTATTTTTTTTTTCAAAAACTCCTTTTTTTTTATTTTTCCAAATTCATTTCATCGCCTTCAAACTAATCTCCTCCGGACACAATGCACTCATGCCAACTTTTTTTTTCCAATCTTCAATGCATGCTAAAAAGTCATCGGCAGGGATGGCCTTCAAAGTGCACTCCGATTCACGTTGAATCTCTTCAATGGATTCAAAACGGTGTCCCCGGAGTAGTCTTTTGAGTTTAGGGGAATAACCAGAAGTCGGTAACGTACCTACCAACCTACCCGGTAAAAAGAAAACGTCTCCTGTCTCAAGAAGCTCACCATGCGGCTGTTTCTCCACTGAAGAAGGTTTATCATTATTATTAAGAAAAAAATATAAATGCAACTTAATAATAAAATATATAATCCAATAATGTGAAACATAAACCAAAATGCAAGTTGTCATTTTTTTTTCTTTTCTTTCTTTCATTTATGTTAAATGTGTTAGCTGCAAGAAATATAGAAATAATACAAACATATCGCAAAAATTTCTACACTTATTTGGATCTAAAGTACTCATATGAATGTTTTCTGCAAAGATTCATAATTGTTTATAGATTTTCATACTAATTCGAAGATATTATTATTGTCGACCTGCATATTACAATAAGAAAGTTTGGTGGTAAAGATTCATAATTGTTTATAGATTCTCATACTAATTCGAAGATATTATTATTGTCGACCTGCATATTACAATAAGAAAGTTTGGTGGTAAAGATTCATAATTGTTTATTACATACTAATTCGAAGTTATTATTATTGTCGACCTGCATATTACAATAAGAAAGTTTGGTGGTAAAGGTTTGTAATTGTTTATAGATTCTTATACTAATTCGATGATATTATTATTATTTATTTGCATATTACAATAAGAGAGTTTGGCGGCAAAGATTTGTAATAGTTTATAGATTTTCATACTAATTCGATGATATTATTTTTGTCGATCTGTATATAACAATACGAGTTTGGTGATAAAGATTCGTCATTCAGAAACATTTTAATAAAACTTTTAACAATAAATATTATTACATCCTCGCTAATATATCAATGAAATATATTAAATCATGTTGGTTGATTCAGAAGTAATTATTTATAAAAAAAAAAAAAACGATCTTAAATGTCATCCATGATATGTTAAATGAGAAGTAAAATATTTAAAATAATATAATTAGTAATAGTGTATATCTGTTCATGAAATAAACTTCATGATTTCTTTTAGGTCAAAGTGTGGTTCCAAAACCGGAGGACAAAACACAAGAGACAAAAACAAGAGGAAGAACAAAATACCCGGCAGTCGGACCACAAATCTGGAACTTCAACATCATCTGGTGAATCGAAGCATCATCAACATCCTCATTCAACCGGCAGTCACGATTATGCGGATAAGCACACCTGGCAGAACGGTGATGATATGCCGTCCTCACCCATTTCTGACGACGGTTCTATGGTGGAAATAGAAAGTGCACCAGATTCTCCTGAGATGGCGCCACTGTCAACGTGAAGGAAAATCCACAATTGCTGATGAACATTCAGTGCGTGAATAAAAATATATATCTAGTTTCCTGTAAAAATTGAAGACTATGAATATCATGTAAAAAAATTGACACTGAACACAAGCAATATACATTTTGCATAACATTTATTTTTTTATTGGAGCCTTGAAATGAATGAAAATGTTTGATATTTATGTTGTAAAAAGAATTTCAACTCTTTCACAATTTCAGCAAATTAATAATTTCTCAGCGTTGTGATGGTTCCTAACTTGATATAGCGTATTAAACGCAACGTTCAGCTTGCTGGTGTAAAACGTAGCTACAAATATGATTCAATCTTTGGACAGTATTGTACAGTGAAATTTATAAATCATATAAAATTGTGTTAAAATGAGATATAGATTGGAACATTTAAAGCTCAACAAATAAGTATTGATACAAAGGGCAAATTAGTAACATTTCGAATTAGAAAAACGTACTATTTATTCTACCTCAAAAAACATATTATTTCAATAAGAATACAAAATATGATTAAATCTTTTATTTGCGACTGTGAAATTACATGGTGCATATTTTATGAAAATCCCTGAATTATAGAGCTTACGCTTATAAAAATAATGAAAGTTAGGTGACAGTAAAATGGCACAAAGAATATTCTTTTTCGTTGCAATTATGTTCTTGTTAATTATCACATGACTTAAGCTGCTAACGATTTAATTATTAATGTTAAGTACCTTAAGTAAAAAATTCTGAATAAGCCTTTAAACTTTGAAACTGTAAGTAGAAAACTACATGCCTGGATATCACGAGTTCTCTTACATACTGATGTAACTAACATCAGCTACTTTGAACACTGTTTACTTTTACCAAAAGGAAAAAACCCGACCAGAATGAAATTAATTCTGCTTGTGAAATTATCTCAACCATACAGGTTCTAATTTTTTTTTAGATGTTTTGGCCCAAGTTCACAAATGCTGTTAAATTTTGACGAAAAACCATGAAAAAAAGTTGTGATTTTCAATGAAAATGTAATGAAGAAAGCTTCAAAACACTTTGACGTTTCAATTTTCTTTAATTCTTTATCACTTTTATGTTATCTTATTTGATTCTTTCAATTTCAAGAAGTATGGAACCATATAGAAAAACCGATATAGAAAGCTGCAAAAGCATCACATTACAAACAAACAAACAGACATAGTTATAATTTATTAGTTATCATAATCATAATATCGACAAAATCATTTTTTGTAAAATCGAGACAAATCTGTTCATGTTTTACTAGACTTGAATTGTACTTGCCATATGCTTGGATATATAAAGCCCAGACAAACTTAAAAGAAAAAAAAAGCAAATGGGTAAAAAATTACAAAAAAAAATCCATTTTTTCCCAATAGAAACAAAATAAATACTTGTTTATATATAAGTATCACATTCACACTATTACAGATGGATGGACGACATGTCTCACTAATAGAAGGATGGGTGACATGTCTCACTATTACAGAAATAACATGTCTCACTATTACAGATGGGTTTATACTATACAAATGGATGACATGTCTCACTATTACAAAGATGGACGACATGTATCACTATTACAGAAGGATGGGTGACATGTCTCACTATTACAGAAGGATGAGCGACATGCCTCACTATTACAGATGGGTGACTTAAGCAACATGTAAAATGAATAGTAAAGATTTTTCAGGTACTGGTGTTGTTGATGAAATGGTGTTCAGTCAGTGTCTAATTAATTTAAGTCTATCTAGATGCTCGTAGAGTGTGATTAATGTACTTTATCAATAGTGATGATTCATAGACTGTGATGTTTATGCAGTTATGGTGATTCATAAACTGTGATGATAAACATGGTGGCTCGAGGACTTGAAGAAAAAATGTGTGTTCTTTGTTACAGATCGGAAATAGATTTTCTGAGAATAGAACTGATTTTTTTAAATTAGAAAAGTACCGATAACTCATTTTCAACTTTGTTATTGGAATTCTTAGTGGATGGAATTTCCTTCATATGCATTGATATCATGAAGCTTGTAAATTGTATTTGAAAATAAGGCTTTACAGAAAAATTGTGCTGAATTCTTGTGTGAAGTATTTTTCATGCCAAATAAATGCACTTGAAGCACTGTGCGAAAATGATTATTTGTTTGATGTTTGAAGTTTTTTTTCTTTCTTATATAAATTCCAATTGTCCACTACAAATAGTAAACAGAAGGTTTTATGCATTGTATAATTTTGATCTTTATAATTATAAAATATTAAGCAACAGTATTAAAACATTAACCTTAAAAATTAAAGACATTATTGTCTAACATTGATATTGTAAACATAAAACTATAATATGCAAACTGTAAATATGAAATTGCAATTTTTTAATGTAAATATAAAAATTACAGTCTTATTATTATTATCTATTTAATTAAAACTTGACCAAAGTTTCAATAATAATTACCATGCAGTACATTAAAATTAATATAAATTTTCCGTGACTCAATTTATTAATCTTATTAAGAAATAAGAAAAAGAAGTATTTTACATACAAAATCATAGAAGATATTAATTTAGAACCGATACTTCGTTCATTAAGATGTTTAAATTTCCCAATTGCTTCCTAGAATATATATTAAAAAACTGGAACAATAGCTAAAACAATAATCTATTGATTCTTTTGAATACCTTAAACATGTCACAGAGTTTCACAGCAAGAACTATTTATACTAGGCAAAAAGCAATAATGTTATAACCAATTTGATTAAAGTAATAAACTAAAAAAAGTTCATTCATTCTGAAACAATTCCTTGCTTTTATAGATTATTATTTAACATCATAAACGTTAGACCAAAAGGGTTCACAAAAACAATATATAACATTTTAAGGTTCAAGTTTTCAATTTTTTTTTTATTGTCATAGAATAAACAGAGATGAATTTGACTTATTTTTAATGTTATAAAAAATTCATCATCATTAAAGTGTTTTAGATTTAAAAATGCTATTGCTATATTGTTAAAAAAGTTGTTAAAGGTATCTTTTTAATCCCTTAAAAATTAATGTTAAAAACGTTAAATTATAAATTAATAAATTATTTAATGTTAAAAACGTAGAACAATATTATTAATTTATAAATTAACAACAATTATTTATAAAATTTCATTAAAAGAATATTAAACAACTATTTGGCAGCAGTCTTATTTAGATAAAGGAACTTAAATATCTGTAAATGCAAAATCGCAAAATAGTGGCCGTTGGGATTTTTTGGCGATTTTTTTGTGGTGTCAATTGAGCGATATTGGTAACCTGGATTTTATGTAATGTTTGCAATTTACTCACTTATAATCGTAACCCATTTCGCCGGCGTACTTTTTGGCGAAAATTATTTTTGACGCCAAATCCCAACGGCTCTATTCTGCGATTTTGCCGTAACTTCAATATATTGCTAGAATATTCTATTCTATTCTATTATGAATATCAAATTAATTAATATTATATTATATTAATAACATATACTTCGGCTAAAACATGCGAGAACAGATATTTAAGATGAAAAAGGCATAGAATATTGCTTATTGTAGAATGGCAATTTTTAGCTAAAAGTGATACGATGATAATAACACATTAAAATTAATAGATACTTTTTCACATAATTTTTTATTGATGTTAACAGTTTGATTTTGTCAGTCTTATTAAAGAATTTATTGAAATAAATAAGAAAAATAAGGATAAATATCTAAAAAAAAACACAAATTGCAAACAATAAAAGTTTTTTTTTTACATTCATTTTATCGATCTTATTATTTTTAATTGATTTAATTAATTTAGGTTTGAAGAATTATAGGAATCATCGGTAAAAGAAAATTTTCAAAATAAAATTTAAAAAACTCTAAACAACATGTACTTAAAAAGACTGAATTGAATTATGGTCCAATTAACGTGAAGCAAATGTCTCAATTAGTTGTATCCCTTTATAAAGCGATTCTATGTTAACAATATTAACTGCCACCATTCCAATAAATAAATAACACGAAATATTTCAAATAATTTTGGATCGAACTGACAAGCATAACATTGTGACAAAGTAAATATTCACCAATTAGTCCCATAAAAGTATTTACCATTTATCTATCTATGCACTGCATACATATGTATAAGACTTACTTAGCTAGTCTCTTGCAACAAAATCTTTTAACCTCAAGAACAGTGTCTTCAGGGGCAGATATCCACCATCATAAATTACACGGTTCTCATTGCCAAAAAATCCGAACACCCCTCTTCAACATGTGTACGCCCCCTTCAAATTAGAAACGATCCGCAAAGCTCAGAGCGCGTGAGAATCAAGTAGCTATTTAAGATTTGATTAAACACACATAAAGGTACCCTGAGGGCAAGTGCCCACCCTTATACAAACGGCGATGACAAAGATGAATGGGGCACGGGCCCCTTTTTCTCCAAATCATTATCGATTTTCGTGAGCCCGAGTCGTTACTTTTTTTCTTGACCGTTTCCATGAGCCCGAGCAAATTTATTATATTATCATTATTGTTATTATTATTCTTATTATACACATATAGAGCGTCGATTTATCACATAGAGAATCAAGAATAAGCACGTGATGTGGTAAGTTTTATCACCCCTGGTATTTTTGTGTCTTTTGTTTTGTTCGATTCTCTTCTCGCGTGGTTTTCCTTCGCCCCCCGTACCTTTTTTTTTATCGTTTGTTATTTTATTGAGAGATCGTGATTAATTGAAGGGAGGCCTAGAAGGATGTGAACCCCTCCTATTCCCCTCCCCCTGTCTACTGGGAATGTTTGTTTAGTTGGCGGCTGTTAGCGAAAAACGATTTGTTCGGCGAATTTTTCAATTATTTTTGTGGCATCGAGCCTTTAATGGGGATTGGTGGAGATTGATAA
Organism: Caerostris extrusa; assembly: GCA_021605095.1. NCBI lineage: Eukaryota > Metazoa > Arthropoda > Arachnida > Araneae > Araneidae > Caerostris > Caerostris extrusa. The sequence continues at coordinate 51,593 of BPLR01020825.1, forward strand.
TCGTCGGTATCGAGGAGTTGCGCAAATTGGGGTCCTTCATTAGATTTTGGTGGATATATATAGAGGTGGGGTAATTGACGAATTAGGTGCTTAGATAATAATAGAGTTTGTTTGAACCTGATTACATTTAAAAAAAGTTGTACTTCATGCAATTAAAAACAATTTATTAAAGCCATTATAAATTTTTTTTATTAATACTTAAATGAAACTATCTTGTTCATTACATTTTTATCCATGGTATTTAACTTTTTTAATGCTTGCATACTTTTTGATGTTTGTTGTAATCTTTCATTCAACCATTTTTTTTTTTTTATTAAATACCCCATAATATGTAAATGATACTATTTAATATTTCAGAAATAAAATAAAATTATAGCAAAATTCTGAACAGTATCGGCCCAGAATAAACAAATTTAATACTTTAGAGAAAAGTTTTCCAGGTGTGTCAAATGGTGTTCTAATTTATATTTAAAATTTCTATTTTATAAATTACTTAAAAAAATTAATTAACTGTTGATCTATTTTAAATATGGATTATAAACATTTAAATTTAAGTTAACTAAACATTATGTTTTAAGTTTAAATAGTATTTAAGTTTCAAATAAATATATTACAAATAAATGTATAACCTGAATTCATCAAGAATATAATTGGCTACTTTTCAACTATTTTTGGCGATGCAATAAACTGATAGCATCCCCAAAGAAAGAAAGACTAAATATTTACGCTATTATCCTATTTCGATAATAAATCTCAAGTTTTTCATAATGCTTATTGAACATTCAACTATGATGATCCAATATAGCAATGCTCTGTCAGAAGGAAAAAGAGAAAACAAAACACTCTCAAATGTATAGAAATTTAGTACAAATGTACAAAAATTGTCTATTCAGAGAGAAAAAATATGCTAAAATAATGCAACATCGATAGTTATATGAAGCCAAGTAAAGTTGTCAAACAATTTGGTTTAGTTAAAAGGGATATGTACTTGTTTAATTTTGTTTTTTTTTTATAAATGACATTTAAAACTCTTAATTTAAAAATCTTCTTTTTCTTAACTTGCTTCTTAACGTTTAATTTTACTAATTTTTTTCTTTTATTTATAATTTGTTTCCACTTACACTGACCACCACTTTATCTGAAAAGAAAAACTGGGCACAATTCTCTGAACACCTCTTTCAGAATGATAATATTTGAAGGGAATGATTATAAAAATAAAGATTATAATAAGTCAATTAAATGAAATTCCGAAATAAACATAATGAACGAACAAATCCATAATTTAATTTCGTGACCTGGATTAAATATTATGTTTCAAAGTTCGCGAATCACTTCTATGTCGGAAAAGTGTGAAAATCCTTTTCCATAAGAAATAATTAAAAACAAGTTTAATTTCACCATCTGTTTCTTCAATCTTGTCGTAGAAATCAGTAAAAGAGCAACTTATTTTATCCTCTTTTTTTTTTAACTCGTTCTATAAAGAATTCGATTTTTAATTTCATATACAAGAAATTACCTTAATTTCACACACAAGAAATTACCTTAATTTCATAAACAAGAAATTACCTTCATTTCATTAAAAAAATTACCTTTTTAATTTCACTTAAAAAAGTACAATTTCAATTAAAAGAAATTAGAATTTCAATTAAAAAAAATTGCCTTAATTTCAGTTAAAAAAATTACCTTAACTTCACTTAAAAAAGAAATTACCGTAATTTCATTAAAAAATTACTTTTAATTTAAAATTACCTTAATTTTATCTAAATTTTGATTTGGCATTTTCTTCATTTGCATGTCGTCTTGGCTTGGCTAAATAATAAAATTGCTGTCCTTTATTATTATTTTTTTCAACTTGCCATATAAAAATAAGCAGATAAACAAAAACAAAACCATACTATTAATTATTTTGTTTCAAAATTCCGAATTACTTCTTATGTCGGAAAAGGTGTGAGAAATCCTTCTTCCATCAGAAATCATTAAAAAACAAGTTTAATTTCGCCATCTGTTACTCCGATCTTGTCGCAGAAAACGAGCAGAAAAGGTACGAATCCACACCCCATTTCACTTATCAGAGATGGAGATCGGTGGATGCTCTTTATGTTCATTCATTTTCTCTCATTTCCCTTTTGTTTCTGCAGGCCCAGCTTGATTATAGGTATGTGACAGCAATGACTTGCCTACACAACAAATTTCGGCTCATGAGTTGCTATTTTCTTTGGCTCGTTTGTTTTGGGATCTTTGACAGCAACCATTCGATACGCACCATTTAAATAACAGGTTTACTCTGTTGGCAAAACCTCGAGTTAGCACTGTAATTGGCCAGAAAATCGTTCAGGTCCACGATCACTAACAGATGGAATATCCCGGGATATAGATTCGAATTGGCTTTCGTTGAAAAGTCGTGTGAAGTTTCTATCTTTTAGAATATTTATTGACAAATCGGTTCTGCAAATTGAAAAGGTGATGAAATAATTGCATTTAAATTCCAATTGTATCGTTTTAAATTTACTCATACATGTATATATTTTTATATGGAAAATATAGAAATAACATTAGAATTGGCTGAAAAAATATTTGGTCTATGATGAATATCCCAGGATACAGTTTCGAATAACTGGCTTTCGTTGAAAAGTCGTGTGAAGTTTCTATCTTTTAGAATATTTATTGACAAATTGGTTCTGCAAATTGAAAAAGTTGGTGAAATAATGGCATTTTCAATTTTTCTTGTATTATTCAAATTTGCTCAAAATGTATATGTTGCTATATGGAAAATATAGAAATAACATTGGAGTTGGTAGGAAAAATATTTGGTCTATGTTGTCCATATAATCTATGTTGGTCTATGTTGTCCATATAATTTATGTTGGTCTATGTTGTCCATATAATCTATGTTGTACATGCATATATATTTAGTCTGAAAATATTTGATCTAATACCTCCGATATAGTTTCGAATAATTGGCTTTCGTTGAAAAGTCATCTGAGGTTTATATCGCAGTCAATTTATTGTTAAGAATATTAATTGATAGAAAATTAGCCTAAAAGTATCCACAAATTGGTTCTGCAAATTGTAAAGTTGATGAAATAATTGTGTTTAAATTCCAGTTGTATTAGTTCAAATTTACTCAAAAATGTATATATTTTTATGAGGAAAATATAGAAATAAAATTCGAATTGGTTCGCAAAACATTTGGTCTACGTTGAATATCCCAGGATATAGTTTCGTACAATTGGCTTTCATCGAAAAGTCATGTGAGGTTTCTATCTTTTGCCAATTTATTGACTATTGTGATTGTTTGCGATATTTATTCTTAGAATTTTACATCGGAAAAATTAGTTTAATGGTATATCCACAAATTGATTCTGCAGATTGAAAAGATGATAAAATAATTGCATTTAAATTCCAGTTGTATTATTTCAAATTTCTTGAAAATTCATATATTACTACACAGAAAATATAGAAATAATATTGGAATTGGATGGAAAAATATTTGGTCTATGATGAATTCCCAGGATATAGTTTCAATACTTGGGTTTGTTCAAAAGTCATTTGAAGTTTCTATCTTTTAGAATATTTGTTGACAAATTGGTTCTGCAAATTGAAAAGGAGATGAAATAATTGCATTTAAATTCCAACTGTATCGTTTTAAATTTACTCAGATATGTATATATTTTTATATGGAAAATATAGAAAATAACATTAGAATTGGCTGACAAAATATTTGGTCTATGAATATCCCAGGATATAGTTTCGTACAATTGGCTTTCATCGAAAAGTCATGTGAGGTTTCTATCTTTGGCCAATTTATTGACTATTGTAATTGTTCACAATATTTATTATTAGAATTCTACATCGCAAAAATTGATTTCATGGCATCCACAAATTGGTTCTGCAAATTGAAAAGATGATAAAATAATTACATTTACATTCCAGTAGTATTATTTCAAAATTGCTCAAAAATTTATACATTTCTGTATGGAAAGTATAGAAATAAAATTGAATTGGCTGAATTGATTTGTCGCTCTACGGTCATCTTGTATATTTCTACCAGGAAAAACAGAAATAAAAGGAATTGGCTGAAAAAAATATTTGTTCTATGACGAATAACCTAGACGATCATAGTTTGTACTATTTTTGTTTTGGGCAAAAGAGAAAAGATTTATGTGAGGTTTCTGTCTTTGCCAATTTATTGGCTGTTGTAATGTTTAGAATGTTTATTATTAGAATTTTACATCGCAAAATTGGTCTAATGGTATACCCACAAATTGGTTCTGCAAATTGAAAAGGTGATAAAATTATTACATTTAAATTCCAGTTGCATTATTTCAAAATTATTCAATGTATGTATCGTTTGGAAAATATTGAAATTAAATCGGAATTGGCTGGAAAATTCTTAGTTTATGATGAATATCTCAGATAATCATTTGAACTATTTTTTGTTTTAGGCAAGAAGTGTTGTAAGATTTATGTGAGGTTATATCGTTACCAATTTATTGACTACTGTAATAGTTTAGAATATTTATTATTAGAATTTTACATAGCAAAAAATTAGCCAAATTGCATCCAAAAATTTATTCAGAAAATTGTAAAGGTGATAAAATAATGACATTTAAATTTCAGTTGTATTATTATAAAAATTACACAAAAGAAATTTATATCATTTGGAAAATATAGAAATTGAATCGAAATTGGCTTGAAAAATATTTGGTCAATGATGAATAACTCAGAAGTTCATTTGGACTATTTTTGTTTTGGGCGAGATTTTTGTGAAAATTCAATTTTTGCTAATTTATTGACTACTGTAATTGCTTAGAATGTTTCTTATTATAATTTTACATTGCAAAAATTGGCCAAATGGCACCCACAAATTGTAAAAGGTGATAAAATAATGATATTTGTGTTTCTAGGTCTGTTTAAATCCATTGCTTCTACTTTAGAAAATCATGGCAATTATCTCTAATTTTTTTAAGCATATTTTTAACAATTTTTAAGAGCAGATAATATTAAACGTGCATAGCTTGATATTTATGATGCCAATACATATTTCATGTACTGGCATCATAAGTGTGGAGCGATTAATTTTTTAATTAAACGTCTCAAATATTCCGTACCCTATTTACCTATTTAAACCAGCACCTACCTGCGATCTCCACTCTTTAATGCAGACGATCCTCATTTCCTCCACCCATAGCGACACCCCGCCAAACGATTTCCTGTCCCCACCCCAGTGATGAAGTAATAAGTCGCTCATTAGAACCACGAACTTGAAGGGGGTCCTTCACACTTAATTGGAACCCCTTCGAGGAATTTTTGTTAATAAGGGCTTCCCACACACCTTTTCGAACGCCCACTTCCGAGGCAACCCCCCTCTGCCTCCCCTACTCGGACGTCCCGGGGTGAGAAAACCCCGGATGCCTCCGTCGCTTCCTACATTTGCGCTCTCTGGTTGAATATTTATGGGTGAAGGAATGCACAGAGAGACAGGAAGGCAATTGAGTGTAGAAAGAGTTTCGAAAATCTTCGAAATCGTTCTTAAAGAACGGAAACTTTCTGTTTAGTTAACTTTTGGTACCAGAAGAGTTCAAGGTAATCAAGGGGCTCTTATTAAAAGGGATTTACACTTTATATAACGCTATTTACCGTTATAAATATTTCACGAAATATCACCAGTTCATAATAACACTTAAGTTCCACTCCAGTTCACTTAAACATATATGAAGAGAGTTTAAAGAATTCTTTCAATCTATCTATATACTACCGCGCCTAAAAAGTAGGGTCAATTATTTTTTCAAAAACTCTTTATTTATTCTTTCAAATTTATTTCATCGCCTTTAAAGTAATCCCCCGGACACAATGCACTGATGGCAACTTTTTTTCCAATCCTCAAAGCATGCTAAAAGTCATCGCCAGGGATGACCTTCAAAGTGCGTGGATATTCACGTAGAATCTCTCCAATCGACTCAAAGTGGTGTCCCCGTAGTGGTCTCGTCGTTGGATGCCAAATTAGCTTGTAAAACTCCTCACCAACATCAATCGCCCATCAATAGGCATGATATATACCTCCAGAAAAGTTTACTCGGTTTTTAGAGTACATCAGTCCCTTTGCATCATTTTCTTAGTTTATGAGGAATACATTATTTAAATATCAGCTATCACGATTTGAGTAGATAGCTTCCCAGTTTCTGAACGCGTACTATCATAACATTCCAAATATTAGAAACTTTTTTTTAATCATTTGAACATCCTTTAGCTGGAGTAGATACTATAATGTCCTCAATTTTTTAGGCAATAAAAAAAAAAAGGAGGTGTTCGTTCCCAAACTCCTAGTCGTTGGATGCCAAATTAGCTTGTAAAAACTCCTCACCAACATCAATCGCCCATCAATAGGCATGATATATACCTCAGAAAAGTTAACTCGGTTTTAGAGTGCATAATAAAAGATCCCTCACAATGCCATTTCTATTATTCACACGAATGCAACGTTTCCTACGATAACTTTTTTTTTTTTTTTTTTATTTACAAAAACAAAGGGAAACGTCGATGAATCAATTGGGAAGTCTATAATATTCCCATCAGGCCGAAAAGGGGCAGCTATCGCCGGGCCACGTACACAGAAAGATCTTTTGTTGCGATTCAATATTGTTGCATTGTTGAAGACTGGCAAAAGGCGAGAATTTGGCCGCCATTGAAGAAAGCAGAAAGTCGGATTTACACACTAAAATTGTAAAAACATATGTTGTGGCTTTGCCATACACGGTAGGGGTTCTCAAGGGTTCCTTTTGTGACCTGTGAGCACATTTCCATATCTATATTTCTTCTGATTTGTTGTTGAAGCTCGATATCAAGTGTTTCATCGAAACTGAGGAGTACATACGATGAATAAATTATAGGGTTACAGATTTCGAATTTATTTTCATGTAGATGTAAACTGAAATTGAAAACTTTTTGTGGTCATGTTGATTTAAGTGTAAAGGTTTATCTGTAAATGTAAAAAAAAAAAAAAAAAGTTAGTAGCAACAAAATAATAGGCGTTAGCAATATAAATAGGCGTTAAAACATCTATATGATGAACAAATGATGATAAAATGATGAATAAATTAAGGAGAGTTACACATTTCGAATATATTTTCATGTAGTTGCAAATTGAAATTGAAAACTTTTGTGGTCATGTTGATTTAAGGGTCGAAGTTCAATTTATAAATGTAAAAAAAAAAAAAAAATAGTATCAACAAAAATCGAGATATAAATAGACGTTAAAATATCTATATGATGAACAAATGATGAATAAATTATGGAGAATTACAGATTTCGAGTATATTTTCATGTAGTTGTAAACTGAAAACTTTTTGTGGTCATGTTGATTTAAGTGTAAAAAAGTTTAACAATAAATGTTAAAAAAATAAATAAATAAATAAGGTAGTAGCAACAAAAATTGAGATATAAATAGACGTTAAAATAACTATACGAGTATGATGATAAAATGATGAAAATTATGGAGGATTATAGATTTCGAATTTATTTTGATGTAGTTGTAAACTGAAATTGAAAACTTTTTTGTGGTCCTGTTGATTTAAGTGTAAACGTTTTATCTATAAATGTAAAAAAAAAAAAAAAAAAAATGATGTAAATAGACGTTGTAAATCGAGATGTAAATAGATGTTAAATCTTTATGATGAATAAATTAAGGAAAGTTACAGTTTTCAAATTTATTTTCATGTAATTGTAAATTGAAATTGAAAACTTGTATGGTCATATTGATTTTAGTGGCAAAGCTTATTTATAAATTTAAAAAAAATTGATAATTAAAAACCAAAATCGAGATATAAATAGACATTAAAAACATCTATATGTAGAACAAATGATGATACAATAATGAATAAATTTTGGAGGGTTACAGATTTCAAGTTTATTTTCATGTAATTGTAAACTGAAATTGAAAATTTTTGTGGTCGTGTTCATTTAAGTGTCAAAGTTTATTTATAAATTTAAAAAAAATGATAATAGGAACAAAAATCGAGATATAAATAGGCGTTAAAACCTCTATATGATTAACAAATGATGAATAATTTATGGAGGGTTACAGATTTCGAGGTTATTTTCATGTAGTTGTAAATTGAAATTGAAAACTTGTATCGCGTCATGTTGATTTAAGTGTCAAAGTTTACTTATAAATGTAGAAAAAAAGTTAGTAGCAACAAATATCGAGATATAAATAGGCGTTAAAACATCTATATGATTAACAAATGATGAATAATTTTTGGAGGGTTATAATTTATCTTCATGCAGTTGTAAACTGAAATTGAAAACTTTTGTGGTCATGTGTCAAAGTTTATTTATAAAAAAAAAAAAAAAAAAAAAAAAAAAAAATGTTAATAGCAACAAAAATCGAGATGTAAATAGACATTAAAATATCTACATGATGAATAATTCATAATAATAAAATGATAAAAAATAAAATAAAAATAAGGGAGGGTTACAGATTTCGAATTTATTTTCATGTAGTTTTAAATTGAAATTGAAAACTTTTACGGTCATGTTGATTTTAGTGGCAAAGTTTGTTTATAAATGAATATATATAGATGTATATATCTATAAATGGACGTTAAATATGCTAACAATAGTAGAATAATAATAATTAATAATAATAGAATATAAATAGACATTAAAACGTCTATATAATCTCTGAAGGAATTTCTTTTTGTATTTAAATCTAATTTGAATGAACTTGTTTATAAAAAAAAATCTTTTTTAATTCTAAAATATAAAAAAGCTGCAATAAATCATCTATTTATAATTATTCATTTAAAAAAAAAACCATTGTAATACATGAAAATGCTAAATAATCTAAAATACATGAAAATACTTCAATAAAATCATCTGATTTTAATCAAATCATGCCTTAAAAATTCTTTGTCAATATACAGGTTAAAAAATTGTGGTTTTTAAATTGTAAATAATCTTTTAAAAATTTTTAAATTAATTTTTATGCAAAATTAATTTTAATAAAAGATATTTATTTCGTTTAATTTAAATTTAAAAGCTTCTTTTAAAACCGTCTTTTTTAAATTATTTTAAATCTCAGAAGATTATTTTGCAATCATTATGAAATAAATGACACTTTTTTAAAAATCATATGTATGCAATTACTTTTATGAAATCGTGTAAATTATTATTATTTTTAAACCCAAATCATAAAAATTCTTCAATAAAAGGGTTTGTTATTAGTCTTTTAAATTGTCTTAATAAAATTATTGTATTTAAGTGACCTAAAATATGAAATTTCTCAAATGAAATTCATCTGATTTTAACAATTTAAATAAAAAATTTTTAAATAAAATCTTTGAATTTTCTTCAAATTTTAAATCATTAAATTATTTAATATTTTTATGCTATTATTCCCATTAAATCTTTATTTTTAGTAAAATAAAATAAATTTTTAAAATTCATACTTACTGTTGAATTACATAAAAATGTAATTCGTAATGTGATTTTCGCTCTAAAAAACACCATTTGCCAATAGTTAGTATGTTAATTAAATTCAGAATAAAAAATTATATTTATACGACTTTCAACTCAATGCTAATATACTTATTTCAAAATTACATTTCTTTTTTCATAAAAATATGCGCATGATGGTGAAAAGAAATTTAAATATAAGAAAACAAATATAAACATTACGTAGCATTCCATGTTACTAATGCTGAGTATAATTTTCAATTTAAAAAACCAATTTATTGTCATCATCGTATGTTTTTAAATAAGAAAAATTAATTTTTTGTTCTAATGCAGCTGGCAAACACTTAAACAGCTTGGTCTTGGATGCCTTAAGGCAAGCGCTGCACAGACGTTACTCACTTTGCATTACTCAGGAGGCGCGTGTAACTTGAAGATAAGCCACGCACGCGGAGTAACAATGCCCCCGCAAGGCTCTACGATCCTATTAGGACCGGGACCTACGGTTTAAAGTGGATTCGAACCACTACACACATTTATGGCACCGCCGGGACTCGAACCCGAAATATGTGGTACCGAGCGTCAGAGCGCTAGCCACTCGGCCATTCAGGCCCCCTAGAAAATTAATATTAAATAATTTAAAAAATAATATTATATGTTTAAGAATTCATTCGAAAAAAAAAAAAAAAACCCGTGAAATTTATGTGGTAATAATTTTTATTGAATTAAAGAAATAAGATGTTTATAACATATGGATTTTTCCGCTTTGAAAGCTTTTGGACATTTTTACGGGAATATACGAATAAAATTGTTTATTAATCCCAATTTATAAACTAACGATCTAAAAGTCGAATTATTATGGCCATTAAACATTATTATTATTATTATTTTTTACATTTTGAACGCCTTTAAACATTTTTAATGGGGATATACGAATAAAATTGTTTATTAATTTCAAGTTATACAACTAACGATCAAAAAGTTGAATTACAGTGGCCATTAAACATTTATTTTTTTATACCTTGAACGCTTTTGACATTTTTACGGTGAGATACAAATAAAATTGTTTATTAAAACCAATTTATAAAACTAACGAGCTGAAAAAGTTGAATTACAGGGGCCATTAAGCATTATTACTATTATTATTTTAACATTTTTAAACACTTTTGGACATTTTTTATGGAGATATATGAAAAAAATTATTTATTAATACCAATTCACAAAACTAACGAGCTGAGAGCAGTATTACAGTGGCAATTAAGCATTATTTTTTCTACCCTTTAAATGCTTTTGGACATTTTTTTACCGGAATATACGAGTAAAATTGTTTATTAATCCCAATTTATAAAACTAAAGAGCTAAAAATGAAATTACAGTCGCCATTAAGCATTAATTTTTTACCGGAATATACCGGAAACATATCGCATCAGAAAATAAAAATAATTAAAATATGATTCCTTCAAAGATTTGTGCTAGAGATATTTAAACTTTTTAAAAATTTTTACTTCTCAAGTGCTTCCCATCAGTTTTTGGAAAAAAAAAAAAAAAAAAATCTAATTTAAGTATTTAAAATAAAAGTAAAGAAAAATTAGATTCATAATTCGGGACATATTACGGAAAATATTACGAACATTGATTTCACATAAACTAGAATTAAGATTTTTTTATTTGAAAAAAATCTTTTTAATTAAGCTTCTATAATTCTCGATATCTTTCAGATTTTTATCCGATATAAAAATATTTTAATAAGCAATAGTAAAATAGCAAGTGGTGTGATAATGTCATGTGCTGCCATCTAGTGGATACTGAATTGTTCATTTCTTATTCTTGGATATCAAATAAAAATTTATATTTGAAGTCAATGAAGATTTAAAAAGAAATTAAATTATTAAGAAATTTTTAGACTTCTGGTACCACTGAAACACTGATAGACGTAACAGGCAATCAGGTGAAATTATTTGCTTTAAATTATTGTCTTGCTACCGTAGAAAAAAAATTGTCTAATTATTTCAGAATCTTGAAATTTTATTATTTAAAATTATCATCAGATTATGCATTTTTCATTTATTGCGCTTTAATTTTTTTAAAATTCTTATTACATCGTTTTACTAAATATATTTTATTTTTTTTTTAACTTCGTTGATAATAATGCTAAATTACACGAGATGTTGCCAAAATTTAATAAAACAATTTAAAAAGCATTTTTAAAACGATCAATTAAATGAAAAATATTTGCCTTAATATATTTTTTTAGAAGTATGATAAAAATATGCTAAGAAAGTAAAGTAAGAAACAAAACATGTTAGAGTAGAAGTAAACCAATAATAAAAATGGAATTTAAAAAAAAAAAACTGCATCAAACTTTTCTTTTCCATTAATCTTTAAAAAATGAATGTTATTTCAATGAACAATTTGTTTTTTGCCCTCCAAGGTAACAAAAATAACTACTGTTATATTTTTGCTACATATCATTTATAGTTTTATTATTGAGCTTATTATTATTATTTACTGATAAAAAATTATTCTGGCTTAGAAAGATGAATGTTTTAATCCGTCGGAGCACAGGTTCAAACAATCATTCAAGCATAATCAATTATGATTATAAAAGTTTGTTGAGTGTTTGCTATTGAGTTGTTTGTAGAAGAATTTCCAGATATTTTCGCTTATCAAAATTATATGAGGGGACTTTTACCTTCAAGTCTACCTTCTATTAAATATAATAAATATAATAAAAGAGTTAGAAAATCTTTATTTAATTGAAATTATTATTAATTATAATAAGTTCTAGCTTGTTTTTAAGATATAGAATTTAAATGTTAAAATGGAATTCGGAGAAATTTACAGTATCCTGTAGAGAATTGCAATAAAAAGTGCTAAATAAATAATTCAATAGATGGCAGCACAAATCAATATAAAACAATACTTTTACACAGTTTATTTTTAAGATGTAGAATTTAAATTATGATTTTTAAAATGGAATTCGGAGAAATTCACAGTATCTTATAGGGAATTGCAATATATATTAGTAAATAAATAATTCATTAAATGGCAGCACAAATCAATATAAAACAATACTTTTACACAGGGAAAAAAAAAAAAAAAAAAATTGTTTTCCTACAAACAGTACATGCATTGCAAAAACGTTCATTTGAAGAATTTTAAAACTGTCTGATGAAAAAATCATTCAAGCCTTATAAGAGAGAGATGAATTTTTAATCCATTAGAGGGTATTTTTGCAATCACAGCTTTCAAAAAGTAAAGAAAATAAAAACTATAAAAAGTGTGTTCAGCGTCCGCTATTAAACTTAAGAAGAATTTCCAGGTATTTTCTCATATCCCAAGCAAATGAGGGACAGTTACCTCCAAAGTCTTAATCTCCCCCTTTCTTCTAATAAATAAAATAAAAAGTTTGAAAATTATTATTTAATTTTATAAATTATTATAAACCATAATAATTTCTAGTTAAAATATTTGCGATAATTTTAAGGAATCAAATAATAGAATATAAATTAGATGGCACTAATCCATTAATATTTTAAAATGTTTTTCCAGCAAAAAATCAATACATTATAAAAAGTTCATTTGTTTCATTTAAATTATTTACAGTTACTAACATTATACTTGGTTTCTTTCAAATATTTTTCTGAATTTCGGAATTTTTTCAAAAAAATAATTATTATTTATGAAAATTAGATAAATAATTCAACAGATGGCAGCACTAATCCATTAATATAAAACAAACACAGAACAAAAAAAGAGAGCTGCGGTTGGGGGGCTTTATTGGGGGACAGGGCTGTTGTGTACAGGAAAAAAAAAAAAAAAAAATGTTATTTGAAAGGCATGCAGCTAGGAAAAATCAATACATTATAAAAAGTTCAGCGTTTCAAAAACTCTTATTTCGGCATGTCGCATGAAAACCTTAAAAGTAATAAAAGCTTTTTCCATTTCATTGGACAAATGAAGCAAAGATGATTATTGGAATTAAACTTGTTGTATCATATGGAATATCACTTTGAATAATCTCTTTCTGTATGTACACTAGATGGCAGCACGACACTAGTTGATGTTACAATGCTGTCTTTTTATTTATTTATTTATTCTTTAAACTTTTCTTACACGTGAAGGGAGGTTTCAGTTTGATGGATATTTTTAAATTTCAATAACATTATTTTAATTTATGAAATCGGGGTTCGAATAATATAAATAATAATAATAATTTGAAATTCAAATTATTATTATTATTACTATTGCTTTATAATTCAAATTATAAATTAATTTTCTATATTACTTTATAAAATTTTCTTTTACAATAAATAAATAAAAAAAAAAAAAAATTGTAATTGATAAATTTAATGTAATTTTAAAGATTTGAAATATTTTCAACTGAAATTGGGCAAATTGCATTTTAAAATATTATTACTAATGTCTCCATCACTTGGTGAACTAGTATTTAACGGAGCGATTTTTAATTTTTTTTAGAAGTCGGACGGACACCTTTATCTTTCAAACTATATTACTCTTAATTATACTATGTGAGAATTTTCTCAAAGAGGCTGAACTGTCGAACATTTATACTACTGTGCCCCAAAAGTAAGACCAATTATTATTTTTTTTTCAAAAACTCTTTATTTATTCTTCCAAATTTATTTCATCGCCTTCAAAGTAATCCCCTCCGGACACAATGCACTTATGCCAACTTTTTTTCCCAATCCTCAGTGCATGCTAAAAAGTCATCGGCAGGGATGGCCTTCAAAGCGCGCTGCGATTCATGTTGTATCTCTTCAGTCGACTCAAAACGATGTCCCCTGAGTGATCTTTTGAGCATAGGGAACATCCAGAAGTCACACGGTGTGAATACGTTGGTTGTGGAACGATATGGGTTTCATTTTTGGTGAAAAATCACGAAGAATCAAACAGTGTGAAGTGGCGCATTTAGTGTTTTCTGTACCAAACGAGATTTGACGCGTTTGAGACCCAAAATGGAATTGACCAATCCGTTTGAAATTCCAACATCATCAGCAAGGTCTCTAATTGTAAATCGATGGTTTGCAAGCATCAAATCTTTAATTTCTTGGACGTGAGCTTCGTCGGTTGAGGTGGTCGACCAGAGGAGTCTTTCGTCTTCAACGCGTTCTCTGACTTCTTTGAACTGTTTATAGCAAGCAATTCGAAACATTTCTTATCGATATAGGAATGCTCCCCGAATGCCTTCTGTCACATTCTATGCATTCACATTCTGTCATATCTTTGCTCAATTAATTCAGACATTCCAAAAATCGCCGGAATCAGTTTTAGCGTCTCACAAAGCCAAGCGTAACTCAAACACTAATAAATATTTTGACATCAAATTTCCCACAGATGTCAAGGACAGTGCCAGTAACCTAAAAAAGGAAACAATTGAAATCCTGTAAGTCCCAGGAATTTTAAATTAAAATTGGTCTTACTTTTCGGAGACAGTAATACACTCTATTACATCATCAGTCAGAGATCAGTTGCAAAGATCAGTTGCGTCAGGCATACTTACATTTCTAATAATATATTTAAATGAAAGCGATTATGATTAACCCTAAAATCAATTAAAATTGCGCATTTGTGAACACTGGCTTAAACTAGCATTATTGGCTAAAACGGAGATTAAGTTAAGCGGTGAATCCTAAATATCAATATAATCAATAAATTAAAATATATGAAAAAGCAAAATAATCACCAAATATGTAAAAATTAAAATAATAAGACAGTAACAAGATGGTTGGAAAATCATGATTAAAACAAATTAAATTTATGTATATCCATTAAATTCTTTAATTGTTTTTTTAAATTTAGTTACACTGGCCTCCAAAAGTTAAGGAACAACCGGTTTTTTGCTCCTAATTTGCAAATGAATGAATTAAAATTTGGATGACATGTGCATAAAACAGTTATGTATTGACTGCAACATAGAAGTTTACATAAGAAAACGCAAAAAGATTTACAACAAAAAAAAAAAAAAAGCAATTTCGCTGGAAAAGTCCATTCTTGGAAAAATAATAATCACAGTTTTATGTGGTAAAATGTCATTGAAACATAACAAAAATGAGTTTTAATAAGGGATATGCCCACCCCTAGCTTGAATGCATTGATGGCATCGACTTTCCATGCTGTCAATAAAGTTGTCGGTTACCGAAATGGGAAGCGAAGACCAGACACGGAGGAAGCTTTGTTCCAGCTTCTGAACAAACAGCTTCTCTCAGACATTGCTGGACCCCACTGCCTATAGTCAACGAATCTGCTAACAAAAAGTTGTAAATCAATAAAAGTTACACGCGTAATTACGAAAGCCTGATATTTGCATATTTTTCCTCACTCATATATACCTATTCTTTTCTATAAAAATAAAAGTGGTAGCTATCGTTTTTGCATACATTTACATAAAGTTCGTTTTTATCTTTTATATAAACTATAAATTTTATTGTTACTTCAATTTTTTTTATGGTGAGTTTCGTAAAACATGTTGTTCATAACTTTTGGAAGCCAGTGTATATCAATGCTTATTATAATTTATAATATGTAATAAAACCTGAAGTTAAGAAAATTTTAAAGAATGTGCATAAACCTTCCATTTAAAAAGAAGAAATATAAAGATATACACTAATGCCTATTATTAGGCATTAGTCAATAACAAGTGAATTTTATTACATTTTCAGATTCGAACAACTAGTTTGACAAATAAAACAAAATATTCTGCAATTATCATTATATGTTGGAAAGTAGATAAATAAGCTTTTTAAATATTATACCTGATTGTTTTGTTGGTAATAAATAAGTATTCATATTAATATTTATATAAAATTAATTTGAGCCCGTAAATATCCCATGATTTGGAATTTATATTTCATGTGTATTTAATAAGTATTTTTGTGATTCTTAGCGAAATATCATTACATTTTGAAATCAGAAGAGAAAAAAAATTTATTTGTGAAAAAAGATATTGTATTAAAAAAAAAAAAATTAGAATAAAATTTTTTTATTAAATAAATTAATACAAGTAATATAAATTATTTTTTAAAGTCAATTCCTACTTTTTTTTCACTATAGTGCAGAAAAGTCCTTCTCAAATAAAGTTGAAATTTTCCTCTTACATCTGGTGCCATCTATTATTAGATAGATGTAACTTAAATCTAAAAAAACGCAAAATTAATTAATTAAATTTAATCAATGAATTAATATTTGAAAAAACTGTATTAACATCCAGTGTCATCTGCTACAAGTTCAAAACGAAATGTATTTGAACTTGAGTGGACGAATAAAAAATTTTTTTGTTAACGATTGAAAATTTGAACAAGATATATATATAGGGAGAGTGTGAACTAATAGTAGGAATTAAAAAAAAAAAAAAAGGTTTAATTTTTGTTCATAAATGGCAGTTGTTAGGCAAAAAGTAATATTTTATATTGTAAAAATCTTTAAAATTTTAAAAGTAAATATCTAACGAGTGTAAAGTAAATAGCAAAAATAATTACATCATTAAGATTTACAAAATAGAAGGAATTGAATCACCGTCTCACGTCGTAGACAACTGACAACATTCACAAGATCCTCGCTTAATAGTCGTTTTGCATTGATTTTTTCTAATGACTCTGTTGCATTTTTAATGCAGTTCACCCTGCATTGATTCTTCGTGAGTTTTTCGCCAAAAATGAAACCATATCGTTCCACAATCCCCGTATTTACAACGAGCGACTTCTGGCTATTCCCTAAACTCAAAAGATTACTCCGGGTACATCATTTTGAGTCGATTTAAGCGATTCAACATGAATCGCCGCGCGCTTTGAAGGCCATCCCTTTCAATGACTTTTTATCATATAATTATTAGCATTTTTAGCTTATAATTATTTTTCACGTAATACTATTTAAATTATAGATAGTAATAATTTTGATTATAAATAATTTCGTAATAATTTATTTTCACTTTATATTATTTGAATTACCGATAGTAATAATTTTATATATAAATAATTTCGTAATATTTTATTTTCACTTAATATTATTTAAATTATCGATGGTAATGACTTTGTGTATAGATAATTTTGCACATTTAGTAGTTTTTTTTTTACCTCAACTTTAATAAAGAAATCAGCAATATTTTTTTTATTGTCCAATTTAATTTAAATTATAATATCAATTAGGGTGCAGAATCATTTTTTCACATACTATTATTTATTTATTTAAAAATTGTTAACATATGCTAATATTGTTTTAATAGTTTTAATCTTCAGGTACTTATAGGAGCTTAAGAGTAACAATAAGTCAAAAACATTTATATTTAGTAAATATTCTTGGTGCAGTAATACACACTAAGGTCGTAGAATAGGGGCCGCTCGGACTTGGCGCCAAAACTATTTTTCGCCAAAGTGCGCCAACTAACGGGTTATGATTGTAAGTGTAGTGAATTGAAAACAGTACAAGAAACCTGTGTAACCAAATTTGGCAAATTATTGCTCAGTTGGCGCCCGACAAAATCGCCAAATCTCAACAGCCCCTATTCTGCAATTTGACCCACACTAAAAACGATAATCTATGCAGCACATTATCAAATTTTTTTCCCATTAAATATACTGCAAAATATTAGCTATTTTTTTTATAAAGGCACTCCTAAAGTTAACAATTCTTAATGTTAAAATTTTATATGAATTTCAAAATTAATTAATTATCTTAATCAAACTACGATTGATGTATGAAATAAGTCAAATTTTAAAAACTTTTAAATTGTAACTAATTCGTAAATTTTGTAATTGCATTTTTAAAACTCGAGTAAAAATTTGAAATAGTATAAAATATTTCTTTAACTATAATTTGTATTTATATTACTGATTTTAAATACGTATGACTCATAAGTTTTTTGTTTTAGATAAAAAAATTTGTTCAAATACTTTCAATGTTAACTGAAAATATTTTTTTTTTTTTGTTCTAATTCAGCTGGCAAACATTTAGACAGCTTGGTCTTGGATGCCTTAAGGGAAGCGCTGCACAGACGTTACTAATTTGCATTACCCAGGGGCTCATGTAACTTGATGGTAAGGCACGTACGCGGAGTAGCAATGCCCCCGCAACGCTCTACGATCCTATTAGGACCGGGACCTACGGTTTAAAGTGGATTCCGAACCACTACAAACATCCATGGCACCTCCGGCATTCGAACCCGATACCTGCGGTACCGAGCACCGATAAATAAAATTTAATGAATGAATTAATATTTGAAAAAAACTGTTTAATATCAAGTGTCATCCCCTACAAGTTTAAAAAATGTATTTGAACTTGAGTGGATGAATAAAAGTATTTTATGAACGATTGAAAATTTGAACAAGATATATAAAAATATATATAAAGAAAGTGTGAGCTAATAGTAGGAATTGAAAAAAAAAAGGTACCAAAAGTGTGTGCAGCCTAATATAAATTTGGTTGAATTTAAACTATAAAATTATAATAAAAAAATGAAATTGTGTTTAAAAATCATTAAAATATTCAGCTGCTTAGTTTTCAGTAATTTTATTTTATTTTTTTATAGTATACATATACTTGACTTTTTGCAATTTATTTTATGTTCTTGGGGGGTAGCAAGTAAAAGTAAGAATATGCAACAAATAACAGATGGGCTGAAAGGTTCGTAGGCTGACACATAGATGGCACTACTAGTATTAAATCCATATGATTTTTAGTTAGCCCCAACATTCAAAAGACACGTGTATAAATTTGACAGCTGTTGCATTATTAGTATGGGAGTTATAGCATTTTTAGTGAAGTTATAACATTTTTTGTGTTCATCACGTGCAGTTCACTCGGCTGACTGTCGATTGAACTTCGGTGTGAAATGATGGAGCCATGTTTCATCCATTGTCACATATCGACTCAAAAATTCGGGTTTATCACTATTGAACAACTCCAAACTCTGCTTTGAATCATCAATTCGTTGTTGTTTTTGGTCGATTGTGAGTTCGGCGGCACCCACTTTGAACAGAGCTTTCGCATATCCAAATGTTCATTCACGATATGTCAACACGTTCCTTTGATATCTTTAGGGTCTCAGCTATCTCAATCAACTTCACTTTAAGGTTATCAGAAATTATTTTGTGGACCTTTTTTTATGTTTTCGTCGGTAACAGCCGCTTTGGGGCGTCCACTGCTTACATCGTCCTCGGTGCTCATTTCGCCTCGTTTAAATTTAGAAAACCACTTCTCTACGGTTGATTTTTTTGTCCGAATAATGTTTCCAAGTCAAGCCTTGCCTTCAATAGTATTTTTTTCGCCAAAAAGCAATGCTTTATTAACACACGAAATTCATTTTTTATTCATTTTTTCAAACTAACAAAAGTTGCTTCACTAAAAATGCTATAGCTCACATACTAATAGTGGAACAGCTGTCAAATTTATGCACGTGTCTTTTGAAGGTTAGCGCTAACTAAAAATCATATGAATTTAATACTAGTAGCTCCATCAATGTGTCAGCCTATGAACCTTTCAGCCCCCTGTTAATTTGTAATTTTATGTTAAAACGGTTTGTTAGTTAAAAACTAGCGATCAACTTTGATTTTCCAAATTAATCAACTTTGAAAGGCCTGATGGCCGAGTGTCTGGCCCCTCGGTATCACAAGTTTCGGGTTCGAGTCCCGGCGGTGTGCCAAGGATGTTTGTGATGGTTCGGAATCCACATTAACCCGTAGGTCCCGGTCTAATATGTAGTAATATTAACTGTCTCTGTATTGCCAGCTGGCGGCCTGGTTGCCCGGGGTTAGCGCTCTGGCCTTTGGTATCATAGGTATGGTACTTAGCATTCCAATATAAATTTGGTCGAGTAATATATTTGGTACTATAAAATATATGTATTTGGTAAGGCATAATATATATTTATATAAGGTATGATTATTTAATGTGTATTTATACATATTAGGTACATGCATATTTGATATTTAGTAAAATAAATATATTTGGTTGTATAAAAAAATGAAATTTTGTTTAAAAACATTAAAATATTCAGTTACTTAAGAGATCTTTAAGTAATTTAATTTAATTTGTTTATAATAATATGCGTATAAATGATTTTTGCAATTTATTAAATGTTTTGTATTTTTAATTAATATGCATATTCTTTTCCACATAGTGAATGTCTATTGACAGATATGATCTGGTGTTGTCAGTTATAATAATATCATAGGAATATAAATATTCATTATCATATATTTAGAACATATAAGCATTCATATAATAAAACAACATTTAATGCACTTGAATATTATTTTCAAAACACAATGTTCTAAAAATTCTATCAATTAATAGTTATTAATTAATTTGAAATATTATTTCGTAATTATCGAAATTTTTCGTTTTAATGCAACTCAACTTTCTTTAGTATAGTATTTAAAACTCTAATTTTTAAGTTCTGCATCTAATATATATTTGGTATTATAAAATACTAATAATATATTTGTATAATACTAATAATATATTTGTATTTATTTTTTATTTAACACAGTACATATCTATTGACAGATATGATATGATGTTGCCAAATGCAATAATATCATACATATAAAAGGAATATAAACATATAAGTATTCAGTATTCATATAATAAAACAACATTTAATAAACTTAAAATTATTTTCAAATCATAAAGTTCTAAAAATTTTATCAATTAATAATTATTAATTGATTTGAAATATTATTGTGAATTGAAATATTATATGTGATTAAATTAAAATTATTAATTAAAAAAGATGATAATTTAAAAAAATTTAAGATTTTTAATTTAAATTTTAACATTTTTAATTTAAATTAGGATTAATTTAGGATTTTTAATTAAAAAAAATGACACGCTACTTTTATTTTTGTTCAAATTGAAATTTCATTATTTTTTAAACTCTCCATAAATTAAGATTCAAAAAATGTATGCATAATGCTTAATAATTAAAATCTATTGAAAGCAACGTAAAATAAGGTAAAAAAAAAGGAAATAGAAATGATTAGATTACTGAAAAATCATTATTTCAAATTAGATTATTTCGAATCATACTTACGCAATACGGTGAATTACTGGTAGTTCAAGATGAAATGACATTTTTTAATAAATGCTTTTTAACTATTTCGATAATGTTTTTAACCTTGGAAGTTACGTTATCAAATGATCAGTAAGCACAATTTATTTCTCTCTTTTAACTTTATGATGCATCATCCTGCAATTTCTGTTATTCAATTAAAAAAAAAAAAATGACAGTTATTTTGTGCTGAAAATGGCCAGGAGAATGATTTGAAATTTAACAGTGATGTCGAACAAAGACTTCCATTTTCGTTCAGGTATGGGAACAATAAATTCGATGGACTAGAAAGACGTGTTTATTCGGAGGATAGCGTAGGTTATATGCATTCAGAGGATAGCGTAGAAGGGTCTCCAAACTTTCCAGCCTTAGGGTCTGTGTTTACTCCAATAGGTACCAAGGGCCAAAACCGTTTTAATTTTTTCTGCCATTATCTATAATTTCTAGGTAGTTGTTATGCTTAAGTTAAATTTTCTGCGTTATTATGCTTGTCATTAAGCTTTACCTAGCAAGTCAATGAAACCGAGTTATTATCATTCTGTGTTTTTTTTATCCGACTTATTACAGCAACAATAAGCTATTCGCTGTCGCGGGCCAGATTAATGACACTGGCGGGCCGTAGTTTGGAGACCCCTGGCGTAGAGTACCTGTTATATAGAGGAAGTTTGCGCACTTCCTCTATGTCACTTGGGGCTTGTTTTTTTTTTTCTCACAGGAAGAGTTTTGGCATTTCATTCCCAGGAGAGAGGAATGTATATTCTTTGACAAGCTGTCACTACGACTATCGTTTTCTTTCTATCGGTAGTTCTATTTTTCTTATTAGCCGCAGCTTTCTAGTGGATTCTAGAAGTATTGATCAATCCATACAAACATTTATGGAATCTTCATTTATTTACAAGCAATATTTACAAAGATATACAGTGTTGATGGTAACAGTTCAAAGCCAAAAGCTCAACTGGAAGAAAAATGTTCTTTTTAGAATAAAACAACTCGTTTCCACAGCAACAGCTGGTCTCCACGGCAACAGCCAGTTTCCACAGCAACCAACAGCCCGTTTCCACGTCAACAGCGCAATTCTGAATCGGTTCCAAACGATTTCTATAAAACTACCATGTGACGCTGCGTAGCGCGAACTAAAGCATAAAAATTCCAACACAAGCATATAATACAACCCATCACTCAACTTTGACAGTAGACAAGCAGTATTGTGTATATCACATGTAATTAGTGTTTTGAGAACAACAATGCGAATAACGTCACTCAAATCTGATAGCAGATATTTGGCATCATGTATAATGAGACTCATGCGATTAACGAATATTATAAAAACTGTTGTAGTGTTGTCGGTTTGTTTTTGCAGCTGGATTTAACGGGATGTGGTCGGTTTGAGACACAGTTTTGAGAACACATAGGCACGACACATAAATAATTAACACATTTAAAGATATATACTTATACATTCGTGGAAGGATTCCACTTCTAAACCAAAAATAAAGATATTTTGTCTCGGTCTGCCTTTTTTTTTTATTTTAAACATTTTTATTATTAAACATATTTTGTCTTATTTTTATTATTAAACGTTTCTCGACGATTGCGCTGTACTTCCTCTTGGGTGAGAATCTCGATGCCTACTGACTGTTTTCCTGAACGCTGTAAGGGGGCTCTTGCAGTAAGCAGGAGGACGCATTTTCATTACAGATATTACTATCTACATTAATTATGCTGTACAAATTAAAGCTTTTATTTAATTAAAAGTGCGCTCTGGTGATAGATAGCGCAGGTTTCGGGTTCGAGTCCCGATTGTGCCATGGTTATTTGTAATGGTTCGGAATCCACTTTAAACCGTAGGTAACGGTATAACATGATCGTAGAGCGTTGCGGGGTATTGTTACTCCACTTCCATAGCTTATCTCCCAGCTGTAGAAAAAAAAAGTTATTAAAAAGAATTCTGAAAATAAAAAAAAAAAGGAAAAGGATTTTTTTAAAAAATGAGTAAAAAAATTCAATTAAAAATGAGTTATTCTGATCACGAATAAAATAAAAAAATAAAAGGATTTTTATAAAAAATGAGCATCTCAAGTATATAATTCTGAAAGTATCATAAATATAAATTTCTTATTTTGCATACAGTAGTGAAATACATGCAGAATTGCATGAAAAGGAAAATTGTGTTTCGATTGCTATTCACTATCAATTCATACTGAAATAAATAAAAGATAAGCAATAAACATAGTAATAAGCAACAAATAATTTGTAATTTTATGTTAAAAGAGTTTGTGAATTGAAAACAAAGAGATCAACTTTGAAATCGAAATTGATTAACTTTGATTTTCCAATTTTTAGAAATACTTAGAATTTTTTCTATGTTGGTTAATCAAAAACGATCAATAATATTTCATAAAAATTAAAAAATGTTTGTACTAACCCTCAGAAAAGTAAAATGACTTATTGGTGTGTTTCAAAACCTGAAAGCTCAAAATTGTTGAATTAACTGATCGATAACTATTTTTTAAAACCCTAACTGATCAAAATTAAAATTATCAACTGATATTTATATCAGGAAAATTTTTCACCCAATTGATTAGTCAAAATTATGAACATTAATTTGTAATAATCACATAAGCAGAAAAACCAAATTCTTGTTATATAAAACAATTATCAGACCTATTTTGATCTATGGCTCTGAAACTAGGACTTTGGCAAGATCTGATGAGGCCCATTTTTGTATATTTGAGCCGAAGATTTTAAAGGCTATTCTTTTTATGTGTTTAGGAATGTGATTGTTGGAGAAGACTCACAACGCATCAATTTATTAATGCTATAAATAACCAGATATTATAAAATTTATTAAGATCAATAGATTAAAATGGGCTGCTCATTTATTTAGAATGAATGATTTAAACCCTGTAAAAAAAAAAGACAAAGCAAGGGCTTCAAAAGATTTTTTTTGGCAAAGCAATTAAGAGGAAGATCTAAGGTTGCGATGGATAAACGCAGTTGAAAAGATTATGCTGTGCTACGACTGTGCCCAAAAAGTAAGACCAATTACTTTTTTTCAAAAACTCTTTATTTATTCTTCCAAATTTATTTCATCACCTTGATGTAATCCCCTCCGGACATAATGCAATTAGGCCAACTTTTTTTCAATCATCAATGCACGCTAAAAAGTCATCGGCAGGGATGGCCTTCAAAGCGCGCGGCGATTCACGTTGAATCTCTTCAGTCGACTCAAAACGTTGTCCCCGGAGTGTTTTTTGAGTTTAGGGAATAGCCAGTAGTCGCACGGTGTGAAAACGGTGGTTGTGGAACGATATCGGTCTCATTTTTGGAGAAAAAGTCACGAAGAATCAATGCAGTGTGAACTGGTGCATTCAGTGTTTTTCGGTACCAATAGAGATTTGGCGCGTTTGAGCCCAAAATGGAATTGACCGATCCTTTTGAAATTCCAACATCATCGGCAAAGTCTCTAATTGTAAAGTGTCGGTTTATTTGGACGTGAGCTTCGTCGGTTGATGTTGATGGTCGATCAGAAGGTCTCTTCGTCTTCAACGCGTTCTCTGCCTTCTTTGAACTGCCTTCTAAACAATTCTTTCCGATATACGATTGCTAACCGAATGCCTTCTGTAATATTCTATACGTTTTACAAACAAAATTGAATGCAAGTTCTTTGCTCAATTAATTCAGAAATTTCAAAAATCGCCGGAATCAGTTTTAGCGTCTCACAAAGCCAAGCGTAACTCAAACACTAATGAATATTTTGACTTGAAATTTCACACATATATCAAGGACAATGCCAGCAACCCTAAAAAAGATAAAAAATTGAAATTGCATAAGCCCCGGAATTTTAAATTGAAATTGGTCTAATTTTTTGGACACATTATTACATTTTAAAAATTGAAGGACCATTGTCGCCCAGAGGAATGCATGGAAATATCTTGAAAGGAAAAGCCTTTGGCCCTACTCTGGGCTGTCGTGCTATTGATGATGACAATGAATTTGTAATAATCAAAGAAAAATTAACTTTATTGTTTAAAATAGTTCAAGTTTTATAAATGTTAGAAAACATTACAGCTCTATACCTATTCACCTATTCCTTCATCACTATCTTCCGTAATCCTTTATTATATTATGCAATGTTTTTAATGTTTTATTTATAACTTTGTGATTTATTTATTAAAAAATCTTATAAATAGATTATTCTACTGCGTTTTATTAAGAGAAAAAAAGTCAGCATTCTTTTATCAAAATAATTTGATTTTTCACTTTAAAAATCTCACAAAAAAAAAAAAAAAAAAAGAGATAAAGCTGGATGCATAAAAAATTATTTTTCAATTAAATTTTTTTAAAAAAACTAATTAATTTTTTTTTAAAAATATGTCTTAGGAAAGTATTTTCATAATTTTTAATATATTCAAAATTAAATTGAATGACTGTGCAGTGTTTTCAATATAAATTGAAAACTATATTGTCATCAAATCATTTGTCAGAGCTTCTTAACTTAACATTATGCTGAACACAATCAATAGCATAAAATTTATCTGAATGGGCTGTTAAGTAAGTAAAATCATATTATTTTTATAACATTGATTTATAATATCATATTCAATTCAATATTTGTATATAATGTTTTTATTATATATTTATTAATAATTAATAAATTAAATAAAAAAATAATTAAAAATTGTGAAATAATTTTTTTTTTATTGTAAAATAAATTCTCTTAATTAATCATTACAAAACATGTGATATATGTGAAAATATTACGATTTTAACTAAGATCAACTTAATTAAGATTAACTTAACGTCAAATTTAATCATTAACTAACATTTAACATCAAACTTAATCATTAATTAACATTTAACATCATAACTTAATCATTAATTAACATTTAACATCATTAATTAACATCAACTGAACATCATAACTATTTATTGAAAAATATACTGCCATCAAATCATGTCAGAGTTTCTTATAGTTATAGTTGCTGGAGTTTCTTATATCCATGGACATGTTACATTATGCTTTACAAAATCAATATCATAAAATTTGGGCCTGAATGGCCGAGTGGCTAGAGCTCTGGCTCTCGGTACCACAGGTTTCGGGTTCGAGTCCCGGTGGTGCCATGGATGTTTGTAGTGGTTCGGAATCCACTTTAAACCGTAGGTCCCGGTCAAATAGGAATGTAGAGAGCGTCGCGGGGGTATTGTTACTCCACGTCCGTGGCTTATCTTTAAGTTACACGCGCTTCCTGGGCAATGCAAAGTGGTAACGTCTGTACAGCGCTTGCCTTAAGGCATCAAGACCAAGTGTCTAAGTGTTTGCCAGCTGCATTAGAAAAAAAAATATCATAAAATTTATCTGAATTGGTTGTTAAGTAAGTACAAACCTTTTGTGTAAATCATATTATTTTTATAACATTAATTTAAAAAAAAACTATCAAGATAATTTAGCTGAATTGGCTATTAAGTAAGTTCAAATCTTTTGTAAAAATCATATTATTTTTATAACATTGACTAATTGATTAATGATGTTAGCTTAATCATTAATTAATATTTAACATCATTAATTAACATCAACTTAACGTCATAATTATTTATTAGAAAAATACTGTCATCAAGTCATTCGTCTGAGATTTTTAACTTAACATTATGCTTTACACAATCAATATCATAAAATTTATATTTAGCATATATTAACTATTTAGAAATATTATAGATAGATAAAAATATTTATAAATATATTACTTTTTATCAAAAAAAAAAAAAATATTTGGAAATTTATGTCATAATATATTATAGTTACATTTTTATTACCGTATAATCTTTACAAGCTTAAGAATGGACTAATATACACTCAAGAGCCAAAACATTATGACCACCCCTACATTTTGCAATGAACTCGCCTGGATGACGTGGAAGGCACGTGATCAGGTGGAAGTGGTATTTAACTTCTGAAGGTATTAAGTGGTATTAATCATGCCAAGGCGGGTTGAAGCTGTTGTTGCGCCAAAGGTGGGCCAACTCGTTATTGACAGGTGGTCATAATGTTTTGGCTCTTGAGTGTATATTTATGAATTTATACATACTTTTGGACTTAATGGAATTCAAAACCTTTTATAAATAAAGAAAAAATAGTTACACTATATATAAGAATGTATTTGTGTTCTAAAGATTTTGACTGCGTGACTTCAGTTCATGTTCTACAGATAATACCATTTAATAAACATGCATTTAATGTTGCTATAGAAAATCTGTGTTACACCTCAATGTTGTTATTGGAAAAGAATTTTATCGTCGAACTGTTATTTAAAAAAATTCATCTAACTTTGCGGCGTGCATTGAGATTTAAAAAGAAATTGCAAAGAGATATAAATCAAATAAGAAGAGAATTTGAAATTTAGTGAAGTATTTTGGTGTGAAACCGGTAATGCAATGATAATACCAGTTCTGGTATGGCATTCTTCCATTTTTTTGTTGAACCTAAAATGGATTGCAGAAAATTTTTCTGGAATGCTTGCCCAAATCCCCAGTAAAGTATTGAAAGCATCGCAGCAATGCTGGAATTTCGTACGTAGCCTGTCCGTGAATATGCGAACAAGCTGGAAATTTCATGCTTAAACTAGGTAAGATTGAACGGGAGCTGAAAAGACTGATAACTTTACACAACTGCTATCGGAGCAAAAATGTCTATAAAAAATTCCCTTAGAATTGTTGCGTGCATTGCGATTTAAAAAAAGTGTAACGAGAAATAAAACAAATATGAAGATGAATCGAAATTTTATCGTCGAACTGTTATTTAAAAATTCATCCTAACTTTGCGGCGTGCATGAGATTTAAAAGAAATTGCAAAGAGAAATAAATCAAATAATAAAGAGAATTGAAATTTAGTGAAGTATTTTGAAGAAACCGGTACTGCAATGATAATACCAGTTCTGGTATGGCATTCTTCCGTTTTTTTGTTGAACCTAAAATGGATTGCAGAAAATTTCTGGAATGCTTGCCCAAATCCCCAGTAAATTATTCCCGAAGCATCGCACAGCAATGCTGGAATTTCGTTACGTGAGCCTGTCCCGTGAATATGCGAACAAGCTGAAATTTCATGCTTAAACTAGGTAAGTTGAACGGGGCTGAAAAAGACTGATAACTTTTTACACAACTGCTATCGGAGCAAAAATGTCTATAAAAAATTCCCTTAAAGTTGTTGCGTGCATTTGCGATTTAAAGGAATTGTAACGAGAAATAAACAAATATGAAGATGAATCGA